>ML661897.1:20898147-21140621 GCA_007570785.1 Antilocapra americana
TGTTAGTGTATAGGAATGCCAGGGATTTCTGTGTGTTGATTTTGTATCCTGAAACTTTGCTATATTCACTGATTAGCTCTAGTAATTTTCTGGTAAAGTCTTTAGGGTTTTCTATGTAGAGGATCATGTCATCTGCAAACAGAGAGAGTTTTACTTCTTCTTTTCCAATCTGGATCCCTTTCATTTCTTTATCTGCTCTGATTGCTGTGGCCAAGACTTCCAAAACTATGTTGAAAAGTAGTGGTGAGAGTGGGCACCCTTGTCTTGTTCCTGACTTCAGGGGAAAAGCTTTCAGTTTTTCACCATTGAGGATAATGTTTGCTGTGGGTTTGTCATATATAGCTTTTATTATGTTGAGGTATGTTCCTTCTATTCCTGCTTTTTGGAGGGCTTTTATCATAAATGGATGTTGAATTTTGTCAAAGGCTTTCTCTGCGTCTATTGAGATAATCATGTGGTTTTTATTTTTCAATTTGTTAATGTGGTGTATTACATTGATTGATTTGCAAATATTGAAGAATCCTTGCATCCCTGGGATAAAGCCTACTTGATCATGATGTATGATTTTTTTAATGTGTTGTTGGATTCTATTTGCTAGAATTTTGTTAAGGATTTTTGCATCTAAGTTCATCAGTGATATTGGCCTGTAGTTTTCTTTTTTTGTGGCATCTTTGTCGGGTTTTGAAATTAGGGTGATGGTGGCCTCATAGAATGAGTTTGGAAGTTTACCTTTAAAATTTTTATGCCTTGTCTCTTTTTGATGTTTAAAGTACTTCATAATTAACTTTTATCTAATGACTATGATCTCCTACTTAAGATCTAAATTACACCTATTATAACCCATTACCAAATCTAATGTAAAATGTTCCTAGGAAATAAGAACATTTTACAAGTACCTTTATAATATACAACATGATACATTTCTAAAACCATGTAGAAATCAGTGGGTCTAAACTTCAGAGAAAGGAATGTCATTATCTAAATTATCCCTTCATTCTTTTCTCTGTGTTTTAAAAAGAACACCTTTTTTTAACTTTACTTTAAAAAGGATAAACCATTCATTGACCAGACATCTGTATCATAATTCCTTTACTATTTTGAATAATCATAGGGTCTCCCCCTATTATTAAACAATCTCAACATCTAGAGCATTTGTATCACAGTTCTTCCTATCCTTAAATAGTACCCTGCATTTAATTGAAGAAGATTGAGGATTATTATTTATGTTTGAAGAGCGATACTTCCCTTTTAGATTTCCTTTCCTTTCCAGTTTTAGGTTTTGGATTTAAAAATTTTAATCTACAAGGAAGCAACTCTGAATTTATTGTAACTCTGTCATTTTGAGTTTCCCTATAGGTTTGGCGGGGCCTCCCAGGTGGTGCTAGTGGTAAGGAGCCTGCCTGCCAGTGCAGAAGACATAAGAGACACAGGTTTGATCTCTGCGTTGGGAAGATGCCCTGGAAGAGGGTGTGGCAACCCTCTCCGGTAGTTTTGCCTGGAGAATCCCCTTGGACAGAGGAGCCTGTCAGGCTACAGTCCATAGGGCCACAAAGAGTCGCACATGACTGAGCAACTTAGCACACATATGTTTGGAGGTTATTGCAAGGATTGACCTCCCAACTTAAATAACTTTATGAGTACCTGGGGCTTAAGCTTTTCCTCCTTCACTGCTCTTAAATGAATAAGCCATAGACTGCTTTTAAAGCCATTGTTAGCTGTGTAATTCTGTGTAGGACTTATGAAGATTGGAAAAATATACGAGGAAGTATAAAATATTGGTGCTGAGAAATTCTAATTAACGTAATAAAATGTACATTTCAATAAATATTTTCCTGTAACTTTTTGGTGACTATATTATAATTTCATACAGACTTATAGATGACATCGAATTCAGAAATTCCTTTGTGCTGAAGTTTTTAAAAATATCTTTAAAATAATATCTTGGTGAGACTATCAATATAACTTTACACCAAACTTCATAATTTCTTTTAATCTAGTGGAGCTATGGAACAGGCATGATGGGAAGAAGGAATTGGGTACATGTCCCAGTTCTGCCAGTGTGAAGAATAGGCATCAAGAAAAAACATATAGTGTAAGGCTTAGATAATGTCAGAGCACTTTTTGTTTGGTTCACGTGTGTTGTAAATAAATTCTAGTAGGGAGAAAGATGTTTCTGAAAATTCTCATAAGATTTTTAAAATTTTAAATTAGAGAAATGCAAATCAAAACTATAATGAAGTATCACCTCACACCAATCAGAATGGCCATCATCAAAGAATCTACAAATAGTAATTGCTGGAGGGGATGTGGGAAAAAGGGAATGCTCCTGCACCATTGGTGGGAATGTAAACTGGTAACAGGCATAACAGGTATGGAGATTCTTTAAAAAACTAGGAATAAATCTATTAATACCATATGACCCAGAGACCCTACTACTGGGCATATACCCTGAGAAAACCAGATTCTAAGAGGCACATGTACCCTAATATTTATTGCAGCACTATTTACAGTAGGTAGGACATGGAAGCCACCTAAATATACATTAAGAGATGAATGCATAAAGAAGATGGAGTACATAGATACAGTGCAGTGTTACTCAGCCAGAAAAAGGAACAGATTTGAGTCAGTGGTAGTGAGCTGGATGAACCTAGAGCCTGTTAAGTAAAAAGTGAAGTAAATCAGAGAAAAATGAATATTGTATATTAATTCATGTATATGGAATCTAGAAAAATGGTACTGATGGACATATTTGTCGGGAAGGGATGGAGACAGAGATGTGGAGAACTTGTGGACACAGCAGGGGAAGGAGAGAGTGGGATGAATTGAGCAGGCAGTATTGCACTGACATATATACACCATTATGTGTAAAACAGATAGCGAGTGGGAAGTTACTATATATACAAGAGCCCAGCCTGATGCTCCGTGATGACCTAGAGGGTGGGATGCGGGGAGGAGAGGGTGGCTCTAGAGGAAGAGTTGGCTTCTGGATTTTGTCTTGTTTAGGAAAATCTATCCTACCCAAATATTATGAGATTTTTCTTTAGTATTTTTTCTAATAGAAATGTATTGTCTCTGGAGGCTGAAGTTCAGAATCAAGTTGTCAACAGGGCCAGTGTTCCCTTTGTTGCCTGTTCGGGAGAACCCCTCTTTGTCCCTAGCTTTCGATGGTTTGCTGGCAGTCTTTAGTGTTTCCTTGGCTTGTAGCTGCAACATTTCAGTCTCTGACTCTGTCTTCAGATGGTGTTCTCTCCTTGTGTGTCTGTCTTCGAATAGTCTTCCCTCTTTTTACCAGAGCATCAGCCTTGATGGATTAAGAGCAGTCTATTCCAGCATGACTTCATCTTAATTATATCTGCAAAGATCTTGTTTCCAGATGAGGCCACATTCCGGAGGTGCTAGGGGTTAGGACTTCAACATATCTTTGTGGAGGAGACTGACATTTCTGATTTCATAATTTTCTTTTTCAGCAACCATTTTAGTCATTTTTCATCTCACTTAGTTTTTATGTGACCCTAGGCATATTATATTCTGAAATCTTTAGTGTCTTTATTCAGAAACTGTGCCAGTTCTAGAGACTAGGATTTAAAAAAAAAAAGTTAAACTAAAAAGCATGTACAACTAAAAAACACGTACAAGGCATGTAGAACAAATTTTAGCATTTGTCAGGTCTTGCTGAATGAAGTCTTTTCCATTTTTCCCCCTAAATGGCCATTTTACTTAGAAGGCCCATTTAGTTCTATATTTAATTTTGACCAATTTAAAAGTCATCCTGATAGTTTACAGTCTTAAATGCATATTACTGTGTAATTAATTACAAGGTTATGCAACGGTTCTTACCGATGAATCAGTTCTCTGAAAATTGTTTTAAATTTATACTTTTCATTTACTTTTAACGTGCCATTACCAAAACTGCACATTGTTTTGAGAAATTTAGTTGCATGAATTTATATTTTTGGGGGCATATACTTTTGCTTTTATTTTCCAAATGTTATCATAAATAAAGTTTTATATGGTTGCTTTATTTGTGTCAGTAAACCAAAGTGTAATTGTTAATGGCTTGCTCTAGAGGGTAACGATGATGATCATTTAACATAAATGAGCACTTTTGTGCCTAGTCCTCGATTATTGTTTCAGGTTTTACTATGAACCAGTTAAAACAGTATCCATCCTAAATCTTCTAAGTCATTTTAGAAGTTATCATCTCATCATGCTATGTGTACCACTAATGAGTGTGCAGCTTTATTTTTATTCCCTTGTTTTCAGTTTTGTTTTCTTGAGTAGGTATTTTTGGTTTTAATTTCTTGTTTTTCCGTAGATGTGTGCATTTTATCGCATTATTGAGATTGGGAAAAAATCTATGTAAGAGTTAATTTTATTTTCTAATTTTATAACCGTGAAGAACCTGCTACTGTGGCTATCTAGTAGGCATTCAACAAATCCTTAATGATGAGTGAAATGCTTAAATTTGACAGTATACACATTTATATGCAAATTAATTATCCTTATTGAAATCTTACTGAGAGGTACTGTAGTATGTAGTCTTATATTTTTAAAGTTCCTGAAAGTAAGTACTATTTCTTCAGTAACTCATTTCTAAAAAAGTATTTGAATTACAAGGTTTTCCACAGTGATGTTATATGTATTTTTAAAGGTGCTAAATGGCATTGATTTCACTGTGTGTAACTGCATATTTATGTTCAAAGAAAATCTAAGTGCTCTAATAGGCAGTAAGAATTTTTGAGATGTGAATTAAGTCATTGTTCTCTTTGGTGCTATATGGTTGAAAAATGTTAAGGGTTCATACATCCTCTCCCTAATTTTGTCCCAAAATATTTTACATTTGTTACCACATTAAATGTTAGGATTATTGCTTGATAGAACTAACATACTTTAAAGTCAGATAGCTATGAATACCTGAAGAATTTTGTAGTTACAAACTCTGTGTTAAAACTTGTTTTAATTTTTTTGTGACTTGAGTCTGATTGTTAATAGTATTCCATTGTGAACTCTGGCCCAGTCAGAATAGTATTCCTTTGTGAACTCTGGCCCAGTCAGATACAGGTACAATGATTCCATTCATGCAACTTCTGATATGGAGACTTAAGCATTGTTAATTTTCTTCTGTTTCTTTTCTTAAACATTTTCTGGTGAAACATTTTCTGATGCTTCTTTGTTGATATTTCCTCGTAACCAATTTTAACCTGAAAGAAGTGGGGCATACAGAGAGGCACAATATGTTATTGAATGTCCCAGGAATGACATTTGGAGTAGATACTGATTACTTATCTGAAAAGATTGTATGACTTTACTGTTGTAGATTAATTTTACTAGTTCTGTTGTTGTTTGTGTTTTCTCATGTTGACAGGGTTGCTTTAGACACTCTTGCTGCATTGCTAAAATCAAGTAAGTTTTTAAATACTAGAAATACTAGATACTGTTTTTCTGAGTATTCTAACTGCTATTTTAAAGAAACTGGAAATGTAGATTTAGTTTATGGTTATAAAGGTTGTTCATAACAATTTAACGTCAAAGTTGATTTTATCCTTTAGTGCAGTTGATTGATGTATAACTAATGTCATTTATGTTTATTGTATATCAGTATATTTATGTAATTTCTTCAAGTATATTGACTTCCTTTCTCTAGGTTACTTATATAAACATAAAGCCTTATTAGTAGGGAAAGTAATGTGTAAATACAATATAGTATCATACTGCAAAAGCGACCCTCACATGGCTTTGAGAACATTTACCATGAAGAGTATCTTTGACAACTACTATCTCTATATAATGTATGATTTTCAATTAGAACCTCCTTATTAGAAATTTTATTTCTACCATAAATTCAGATTTATAGCATTAAAAATGACTTAATGTAAATTTAGAGTTTATTGAATGCATTTAGAAACTAAAGCCTTGTTTTTTTAATCTTTGAAATTAAAGTGTTGGAGGAAATGTGTCATACGTTGCTTTTAGAGAGTAACCATCTACATTATGTGGTCTGTCTCTCCATGATACGCAGTATCTGTATTTTAAATGTTAATTTTTAAAATATATTTTAAATATTAATTTTGTTATCAGTCCCTTTATCACTGGTTGATTAAATTAACATTGTATTTAACCATGATAACATTCAATCCTGAAGATCTATGTTGATGGCTTTTGATGTTATTTTTCCCCAAAACTGTCTATCAAGGGTGAGACCAACTTTCCCTTAAGTTTAAATTATGAGAAGAATAGTAACAAATAATTAATTGATTAAAAATCTGATATTTGATAATGATTTGTTAAATTATAAAAATAACCTTAGGTATTAGTATTATAGCTGCTATATTCAGTTGACGGTTTTGTCCTTTTAATGTGTAGTATTCAATTAGATTAGCTATATAGCTTTGTTTTCATGTTGATTAGCTGTATAGCTTTGTTTTCATATATGATGTGATAAACTGTAGACCAAGATTAGAATACTTGGATTAATTTCAGAGATATCTGTAGCCTTGCTTTGATGTGTCCACACTGCCTTTGTTGTTCAAGGTGTTTAAACATTAATTTTTAAATTAATATAGGTGTATATTTTTTATTTAGAGTAGGTTAAAATAGTCATTAAACTAAATTTTTATTAAAGCTTACTAATTTGCAGAATCACTGATGACAAAGTCACTAATTTTAAGTCAGGAAAAACTAAAACATAAGTTTCAAGGGTTTATAGAAATCAGTAACCTAAAATGACTGAAAAACTGATATCTTCAGTTTTAAATAATAATCTTTCTTTTACTACCTCCCTTCTTCAGAGGAGGAGGATGATAGGCAAACATATCTCGTAAAAAAGTTAATTGTCAAGTAGAATGACTCTGGATTGCAGATTAGCTTTGTACTTCTCTTAAGGGTCACTCACTGTGTTTGTTGTGGGCAGGTTTCTTATCTGATCTTCAATGAAGAATTTAAATATTTCTCATAAATACCATTTAGGCTTTTGGGAATTCCACTGGAAACACAGTTTGTGATAGGAGTTTCAGTGATTGTAATGTCTTTTGAGAGAATCATTCTTCTAAGACATTACGATAGTAATATCTTTCAAGTATTGTTGGTGATACTAAAAAGCTAGTAAGCGAAAGGCTTATATATTCCAGCTGGTGTAAACAAAAAATATATATTTCTTTAAAATACATGAAACTATTGTTAGTTAGATCTATTTGAACTTTTCATAGATCACCACCCAGCACCACATGGGTGTGCCAGTGATAAGAGTGCAAGAGAATGTGATACCAACTCACCTGAGGTTGTTCATTTAGTTAGAAATACCAGTCTCTTCCTCTTCTATGTTTACCTATAAAATGCCAGGCTCATGGCATGAACATTAAGATAATGCAGCAGTAAGGCTGTGCTGCTTTTAGTTGCCTGCAATACTAGTTTTAAATGTGCTAATACACACCTAAAACATAGGTAAAGACACTGAGATCAACAAACTTCTTAATGCCCTCTTAGACATTATGTTCTGATATTAAAGAGCTGGGAGAAACTCCTAGGGGTAGAAGGGGTGCTTTCTTATGTGTAAGGTTTTTAATACCTCTATCATGTGTTTGGAAGATCTAGTTTGCTTTGCCTGGTAGCCACACCTTAGCAAACTAGCTCTTCTAGACACAAAATAGAGTGTGCTTACATACAAAGTTAATTCACACAAAGATTGTAATGGAAGTTGCAATGATGATAGTGGCTTTTAAGAAATCATAGTCACAGCTAGTAAGTTAAAGGCTTATATATTCCTTTTGGTGTAATTAAAGTTAGTATATTAATAAGTTTTAAAATATATGAAAGTTTCATTAGTATTAACAGTTGGAACAATACAACCTTAATTATATTAAAGATATTTTGATGTTTATTTACCTCAAAACAATAGATGGGCAGATTTCTGGAAAATTATACTTTGCTATCTAGAACTTGTCATATTTATTTTGTTACCTAAAAAATATTTAAATATGTGGTTGCCATATATTTTCTTGGAAAAAAGGAATTATAAGAATTCATTACAATATTATGGTTATGTTTTTAATTTGACTTTACCAGTGTCTCTTATTATTTTAAAAATATTCTTTTTCAATTTTCTTTTGTTAAAGAAACTAATGCCAGGAGAGCTGTAGACAGAGGATATGTCCAAGTCCTTTTAACAATTTATGTAGATTGGCACCGCCATGATAATCGGCATAGAAACATGCTCATTCGAAAAGGAATTTTACAGAGTTTAAAAAGCGTTACGAACATCAAGTTGGGAAGAAAAGCATTTATTGATGCCAATGGGATGAAAATTCTTTATAACACTTCACAAGTAAGTTTTTAATTTTCTTCCTGTTATTATGATTATCTGTTAATGATAGGATTTGGTTCTTAAGAAAACTTGATATTTCTAAAAATACATAGTATGATAAATATATTTAAAAAATTTGAAAAACAAAAGACATCATCATTTCTCACATGTGACCTTAGACTAAGTTTGAGAAAGTACTTAGTGTATATCTCTACAAGATGAGATTTTTTTTCCCCTATAGGTAGGAGGAAGATGTATAAATCTCTTCCCTGGGCAGGAATGGATTCCATATAGCCACGTTTTCTAAGGTGTGTTGTTATCTATGCTCAGTTTTGTATGTTCCTTTCATAAATATTCATGAATCCTTTATGACTGGTAAGGGAGGTATATTATTTGTGAGTGTTTTCTGTGTCTTTTTTCTGGAGAGAATATTTTTAAATAATGAAGGTACAAAAGTGAAACTTGGAGTTAGGGTTTCTGGTTCTGCCAGCCATCGTATGCATTATAACCTTCTCAACAGTATTCTAGCATCTGTAGAAGGCTCTCGATGACCGGGAGTGGGGATGTTGCAAGGTAACCCTTTTATTTTTATAAGACTCTAGTTATTAGAATGAAATCTGTCTTCTTGAAAATTCTAGTCAGTCATCTTGATTGTGCCCTCTTGGTCTTACACACGACAACTAATCTTTTTGTGGAAGTAGTCAAGATATGTGAATACACATTTTATGTTAATGCAGGCCTGGTAGGCTGCAGTCCATGGGATCGCTGAGTCTGACATGACTGAGGGACTTCACTTTCACTTTTCACTTTCATGCATTGGAGAAGGAATAGGCAACCCATTCCAGTGTTCTTGCCTGAAGAGTCCCAGGAATGGGGGAGCCTGGTGGGTCACCGTCTATGGGGTCACCCAGAGTCAGACACGACTGAAGTGACTTAGCAGCAGCAGCAGCAGCCTCTTCTATTGTAGATCAATCATATGCACTTATTTTTGCTATTCCTAAAATAGACACTGTATGAGGAGAGATTGGGTAATGGTTTATGCCACTTCATGTTTCCCGAGTCTTAGTTTTTCGGCTATTTTGACAGGTCAGATGTGAATATTTCTATTGAAAATTGAACAGGTTATCAAAGTGCCATTTAAAGCCATCTAAGTGTCAATTGTCTATATTAATAACAGTATTATATGAAATAGTTTCAAATGTCCTGTTCAAGAGCCCTTCTTAAGATTAGATACCAGGATAGTAAATTAAATTCTTAAAACTTAAAATTGTGATATTAAGGCTATTCTTTTCTAAGTCGAACAGCTAATTTATTAGAGGTGCTATGCATGATAACTGATAGAATTCTGAGAAAGGCTCAGCTAAATGCACATTCCTTTTTATTTCTTACACTTTTCTTAACTTATGAATTTTTCTTCTTTTTTTCTTTTTCCAGTACATTTTTATTTTATGCCCTAGGCTTGCTAAAATGCTCCCTAAGTCACTCATAGGTATTAGTGCTTTGGTGACTTCTGGAACCAAACATGGTACTGATTTCTGCTAAGTTAAGATTTGTGAGGAAAATTACTGCCAAATTTGCCATATGAGGTTCTTACAAAGAGATATTTCAGATTAGTCAAAGCTACTTTATAATTATGTTAAAAATTTTGGGTTTTGTGATATTTGCCTTTTGGAAATTATTAACACATTATTTTCTGAGGTAATAGAAACTTGTTTCACTTATTCACCAAAGGCACTTTATCTTTTTTTTTTCTTCTTTTTTTAATACAACAGGAATGTTTGGCAGTAAGGACCCTTGATCCTCTTGTCAACACCTCCAGTCTAATAATGAGGAAATGCTTTCCTAAAAATCGCCTGCCACTCCCAACGATTAAAAGTTCTTTCCATTTCCAGTTACCTGTTATTCCCGTGACTGGACCTGTGGCCCAGCTCTACAGTTTACCCCCTGAAGGTAGGACCACGTGCTGCTTGCTGGCTTCTGGTGGTTATTGGAATTGTGTGACTTTATCTGTTTTTGCTTTTGTTCTTCTCCCTAGCAAAGAAGGCTTTAATGAACATGATATGCTTTCAGATTACTTTTTGGTTAATGAATATTTCTTCAAATATAAGAAACTAAGGTTGAGTGATTAAGGGAAGGAATGCGGGATATGCTACATATGTGTAAATGTGAATTGTGAAAAACTGTCAGTACCACGTAGAAACAGTATTTGATAGCTTATATAAATTTTCAAAATATAAGAGTGTATAAACATTCTTATAAATGTTTAGGTAATTATATTTGAGCTTACATTTGTAACTTTTTAATGAACTTCATTTTTAAAAGTTAAAATGCCTAATCACCAAACAAGTTACAGTTTATGTTCAACAAAATTTGCACCATTACTTACCTGATAGAAAATATGAAATTATCATAAATTATTACCATAATTATTATACAAATTATCTTTGTCATTTTGGTGCAATATTGTGTGCATAGCAAAGGAAGTAAGAATTTACACATCTTAATGTGAGGACAAAAAAGCAGAATTTTTTTGATAAGAGCTAGCAGATTAAAAAGAGAAAGTATCCAGGCTATTAAGATTTCTAAAGTATTTCCTCATTAGTTGATCACTTTTTTAAAAAAGAAAAAAAGATCTTTTATTTATAATTAAAAGCAATTCTTTTAAGTAAATGATTTAAGATAATTTTTAAGTAAATTTACTTCGCTTTTTATTGTTGATATATCGTGGAGTACATTCTTATGATTTCATTTCTAAAATAGTTATGAAAGTAGTTTAACACAGAATATCAAAATGGATTATTTACAAACTTCCTTTAAAAGGAATGAAAGTCTAAGACTAAATCTGGGACTTGATTAAAGATAGCTAAGTGAAAATAGCAATCTAATTCCATTCCATTCTTATTCTATTTAAGATTACCAACAGACTTTATAAATAGGGGAAAAAAACTGTACTGAATCTGAAAACTAGATAAAAGGAGCATTCTCATGGAATAAGCATAGGATGTGCAACAAACATGGTGGAGAAAAGAACAGATTAGAAAAGAGTGTCAGCTCTAATTCACCCTTCTATGAAATGAAGTATCTCTGGCTCTGAATTGAGGGTCAGACTGGTGTATCACTGAACTAGAGATGGTTACTTATATCAACTAACAAGCCTTCAGGAAGAAGGTGTGAGAGGAGGGTTCTCATGACACTTAGACATGAGGAAAGACATAAGGAAAACACAATTTTTCTCCTCTTCATCACTTTCTCACATATCAAGCTTCATTACATTTATTAGTTTTCGTTATTTTTTATCTTTGTGAGTTAGACTGTAAATTTCATGAAGATAAAACTGTTGTTTTTTCCTTCATTTTATCCTCAGCCTCCATTAGATTGCATGAGACATAATGAATGTCCATTTAACATTTGTTAGTGAAAGAATTGAACTGGCCACAAGACTTTTTTCTCTTGAACATTTAATGCCGAAAGATAGTGAAGCAGCCTCTATGGAGATTTGAAGAAAAAGAGTTCTTACTCAAGATTTCTGAACCCTTATTAGTTGCCACTCATATGTAAAGGTGACATATTCTTTGATATGCAAGGGTACAGAAGCATATTGCCCAGGTCCCCTTCCAATTACATGAAATACTACTCCAGCCAGGTTAGTGATGAATTAAGAAATCAGGCATGCAGAAGACTTGGTAGTAGAGTAATTGTATTTAACATTTCAAATTGTTAAATTATGTAATACTAAATCATTCTACTGTTCTTTTGAAATATGTCAGCTAATTTTTGATGAAAGATAATATATGGCTGTCACAAACTGTGTCTTTTTATAATTTATATTCATATATTTCTCAATATTATAAAATTGCTATATTTATAAAATGGTAATTATAGGAATAATGGCCAAAATATGTGTTTGAAAATGTAAAAGTAACGTCTGGAACAGAGATCTATAGACTAGGATCTACTGAACCATAGGAATCCATGGTTCTTAGTCTCTAGACTAAGTCCAGTTCTGGACTAAGTTCCTAGTTGAGAGACTAAGAACCCTTTGAAATTCTATATAAAATTATGTGTATGTTTTTCTTGGAAAAAATTTTTGAAGCAGTCCATCCATCCCTGCTATAGAAAAGCAAGAAAGCTTCAAAGATGTACGAAATCCTCAGAATGCTGAATGCAAAGCAAGAACATTCAGTAATAAGATATCTAAATGGATAAAATACTCCCAGTAAAAAAAGAGACTCTCTAATTGAGTTAAAAACAAAATCTAAGTAGACAGTAGATCCTGGAAACTCTTAAAATAGTAAGACTGAACTCTTAAACAGATTGGCAACTGTATATCTGTTCTTCCTGGCTCAAAACAGGTGAGGAAGACATTACTATCCTATAATATATACATACAGAACAAAATGTTTAAAACAAGATAGCAAAGATGATATTATGCAAAGTAGATAATAATGTGTGCCAAATACTGAAACAAAGGTAGATAAAACTATAATTACTTAAATAATAAGGATAAATTGATAGAAACACAGAATTAGTGATTTTAATATGCTTTAAGTTCTTGGTAAGTTATATAGAGGAGAGCCAGTCAATCTAAGTGGATGCTAAAGATACCTCCTGTTAATACATTTGAAAATATATTTGAGATAGACAATATTTTATGGAAATATAAATAACTAAAATTGACTTGGGCTTCCCTGATAGCTCAGTTGGTAAAGAATCTGCCTGCAATGCAGGAGACCCTGGTTTGATTCCTGGGTTTGGAAATCCCCTGGAGAAGGGAAAGGCTACCCACTCCAGTATTCTGGCCTGGAGAATTCCATTGACTGTGTAGTCCATGGGGTTGCAAAGAGCTGGACACTACTCAGTGACTTTCACTCAAAATTGACTTACATAGTAGGAAACCTGCAACTGAGTTTGCAATCAAGTTGTCTTCAGTGAAGACATCAAACAGTAGGTTATTTCTCTTAACCTTCAAGAAATTTTCCTATACTGGATTTTCCAGAGCATAGGAAATAAAGAGAAGTTTAGAAACTAGTATAATGCTGAAATCAAAACCTGAAACAATTTACAGATCATTTTCACTAATAAAGATAAGTATAAAAATCTAAAATATTAACAAATTGAATTGAGCAGCATTTTCAGATATAAGACACTTCAACAACATGAGGATTATTTTAGAAAGTAAGTTTACTGTAATATTAAGACTTTAATGAAAATTTATAAATATGTCAAAGGAAGAAAAACAGTGGTCATCTTAATAAATGCCATGAAAGGAGTTGATTAAAATTATTGTTAGTTCCAGATTAAATTTCTTAATGAATCAAGGAATATTTTCCAAGCTGGCTGAGTATTATCTAACTCAGATCAGTAACCAACATCACAAAAAGTTATGAAGTGTTAGAGGAAGCCTCTTTCAACCATTATTAGGTAACATTGTTTTGAAAGCTCTAGTGAGATCAGTAAGACAGGGAAAGGAAAGATACTAATCACTAAAAGAATGAGATCAAATTTTATCAGTGTCTGGGGAGGATGTTACTGTTTATGTAGAAAATCGAAGCAAATCAATTATAAAATGTATCTTAGACCAAATAAAAGTTCAATGAAGTACTGTTTACAAGGTAAGTGAATAAAAGTCACTAGCTTTCCGTTGGGTGCTTGTGTATGTTTATTTGTATATGAATTTGATACACAATAACCATTAGAAAACACAAAGGGAAAGATTGTGCGTTTAAGAACAGTAGGAGGAACAAAATAAATCCTATTGGAATATACATTCCAAAACCTTATGGAAAATGCTGACTCATATCTTTTAATTATTATATCATACAGATATTGTATAATTTATCTAACTGGTTTAGTATTGATAACTATTTTATTTTTTTTTCCCCCTGTATCTTTGTCTTTACTATAAATGAGCCAAGAACATTTTGAAAATTAACAAGGATGATTTATAGTCCCTGCTTTTAGTTGTGAGATAAAGTTATTAATGTATTAATTGATTTTTAGTGCCAATGGTATAAAAATAGATCATTGGAATAGAAAAGAAGGTCTTAAATACTCTAAGCTATATGGCATTTCACATCGGGAGTATGAAACCAAAGGAAAATACCTAGAAAGGAAGATATTTGACAGGTTTGACTAAAAATTAAAAACCTATTTTTCTCTATGATGCTGAACTGCATTTTGCCTTCTTCCTGTGTAAGGAGTTGTCTTTCTTGTTTGCAGTAGGCTTTTCTGAATTCAGTTCCTTCTTTTTTCCTAACAATTCTTTTTCCAAATATCATTTCCTTCTTTGTTTATCCAGGACTAACTGCTGCTAATACATTGACAAAAACAGACCCAGTTACTGTAGGCAATATAAATAGTTACTTTCTTCAGCCTTATTTCCAAAAGAATTTAGACAGTTTGGTAACTGTGTTAGTGGAGATAGACTGAGCTGCTGTTACACGGTGATCGAGTACAGTACCCTCGACCCTCAGGCAACAGCAGTGATGACAGACATTTTTATAGCATATGCGCTTCGCCTGGCACATTACATGTATTAACTCCTTTAACTCTCCCAACAACACTACGCATGGGGATCTCCATTTTATAGATGAGGATAGTGAAAGTGAAAGTGTTAGTCTTAGAAAAAATAACTTATGGAACTTGTTCAAGGTCAGGTAGTTGGTAAGTGGAGAAGTGAGGATTTGAGTTAGTTAATCTGTCTCCAGAGCCCATGTGCTATGTTGCCATGAAGTAGATTCTTTTTCCCTCTCACATATCCACTCAGAAGATGGGCTGGTCAGGTGATCCTGGACAGTAGGTGGCTGTCCACCAGGTCATCAAAGGAAAAAGATTCTGTTTTCATCATCTCCTACGGTGTTTTCCTTATGGGCATGTGGAAAGTGGTAATGAAAGAAAATGGGGGGCAGTTTCCTTTTTAAAGAATGTCACCTGGAGTTTGTAGTGACAACTTTGCCTCACACACTGTTGGCAAAAACGTAGTCATATGACTGTGACTTCTGTGAAGGGGGCTGGAATCTATAACCTCTTGCCAAAACTCAGAGGTTCGGATGTGAATTGAAAGAGAGAACAGATACTTGGAGAGTATCTAAGTCATATTGGAAATAGAAGTAAAAAAGAGTCTAAAGAAGGTTACATCAGCAAGATAGAGGGGTAGAAAGTTCCAGTGCTCATCTCCCCTGCAGATACAGCAAAAACAATAAATAGCAAATGGAAATATGATGAAAATACGTTACAAGAAGCTTTGGATTTGAATGAAGAAGCATCAGAAACCCTGTACAGCTCAAAACCCAAGAATGGCCACACAGAAAAGTACAGGGAACATTTTATCTCTATCACAAAACCCAAGAATGGCCACACATAAAAGTACAGGGAACATTTTATCTGTATAAATCGATCCCCCAGTCCAGGGCAGTTTGGCATCAGGAAGGTTCTTCTCAGTAGAGTTTTCCCATGGCAAGCAGAAGGACTCCAATGAGCCTCACCACTGTGCATCTCTTACGTCTCTTACATTGGCAGGTGGCTTCTTTACCACTAGCACCATCAGTAACTGAACTCAAAGAAATGGAGATCTGGGAATTATTTGAAAAAGAATTAAAAATGATTAAGGAAGCTCAGATAATTCAAGAGAAGACAGATAAACAGTTCAGTGAACTTAGGAAAACTATACATGAACAAAATGAGAATTTCAGTGAAGAAAAAGAAATCATAAAAAGAACAAAACAAATTCTGGACCTGAAGAATACAATGAATAATGCAGTAGAGAACTTCAGTATCAGGCTTAGTCAAGCAGAGAAAAGAATCTGTGAACTTGTAGACAAATCTCATGATATTATACAGGCAAAAGAGAAAAAAGAAATTAGAAAGGAAAAGAGTTAAGAAGGCCTATGTGAATAATGGAACACCATTAAATGAAACAATGTCTGCTTAATGAGAATCTCAGAAGAAGAAGAAGAAGAGAGAGAAAGGGGGAGAAAACTTAAAAAAAATAATAGCTGCAAACTTACCAAATCTGGTGAAGGTATCGCTATCTAGGTGCATAAGTGCAAACATTCCCCAATAGATTCATCCCTAAGAGATCTTCACCAAGACATTATCCTCAAGCTCTTAAAGACTGAAGACAGAGGGAGGATTTTCAAAGCAGTTAGAGAAAAAATCAGAGATACCTTCTAGGTAATGAGGTACATGTGTGCCAAGTTGCGTTAGACTCTTTGTGACCCTATGGACTGTAGCCTTCCAGGCTTCTCTAAGGGATTTTCCAGGCAAGAATACTAGAGTGGGTTGCTGTACCCTCCTCCACGGGATCTTCCTGACATAGGGATCAAACCCGCTTTTACATCTCTTGCATTGGCAGGTGGGTTCTTTATTGCTAGCACCACCAGGTAACAAGGTACCTACCTACAAGGTAATCCTAGTAAGCCTATTAACAAATTTTTCAAGCAGAAGCTTTGCATGCCAGGAGAGAGTAGGATGATATATTCAAATTGCTTGAAGAAAATGACTGTCAATAAAAAATACTTCACCGGTCAAGTTGTCCTTCAGAAATGAAAGAGATATAAAGACTTCAGGAAAATAACAAAAGCTGAATGCCCATTCTGACCATTTTATTTAGTATGGTACTAGATATTCTAGCTATAGCCATTCAGTTCAGTTCAGTTCAGTTGCTCAGTCATGTCTGACTCTTTGCGACCCCATGAATTGCAGCACGCCAGGCCTCCCTGTCCATCACCAACTCCTGGAGTCTACCCAAACCCATGTCCATCAAGTTGGTGATGCCATCCAGCCATCTCATCCTCTGTCATCCCCTTCTCCTGCCCCCAGTCCTTCCCAGCCTCAGGGTCTTTTCCAATTAGTCAACTCTTCGCATGAAGTGGCCCAAGTATTGGAGTTTCAGCTTCAACATCAGTCCTTCCAATGAACACCCAGGACTGATCTCCTTTAGGAGGGACTTGTTGGATCTCCTTGCAGTCCAGGGGACTCTCAAGAGTCTTCTCCAACACCACAGTTATTAGGAAAAAAGAAAGAAAAGACATTTAATTCAGAAAGAAAGAAATGAAATCATCTCTGTTTGCAGTAACATTATCTTATATGTAGAAAACGATAACATCTCTACCAAAAAACTGTTGGAACTAATAAATGAATTCAGTAAAGGTATAGGATACAAAATCAATATACACATTGTTGTTGTATTCCTATGCACTAATAATGAACTATCTGAAAGAGAAATTAAGAAAGCAACCCCATTTACAGTAGCATCAAGTATAGTAAAGTACTTACAAATAAGTTTTACCAAGGAGTTGAAGACCTGTATGCTGATTAATAAAATGTTGTTGAAAGTCATTCAGGAAGACACACACACACAAATTGAAAGATATCCTGTGTTCTTGAATTGGAAGAATTAATATAAAAATGTTCATGCTGACCAAAATTATCTTCATAATCATCACAATCCCAATCAAAATTTTTGTGGCATTTTTTACAGAAATATAAAAACTTCTAAAATTTATATGAAACCATAGAAGACCCAAATAGCCAAAGCAATCTTGAGAAAGAAGGACAAAGTTGGAGGCATCACACTTCCTGATTTCAGGCTATTAAGAGCTTTGTTGTTGTTCAGTCACTCAGTTGTGTCCAACTGAAGCTTCAACTTCAGCATCAGTTCTTCCAGTGAATATTCAGGGTAGATTTTGTTTAGGATTGATTGTGAACTATGGTAATCAAAATAGTATAGTACTCAAATAAAGCAGGCACAAGAACTGGAACAGAATAGAGAGCCTAGTCATAAATCCAAGCATAATATGGTCAACTAAGTTTTGATGAGGGTGCCAACAACACACAGTGGGGAAAGGACAGTCTCTTTAATAAATTATGTTGGGGAAGCTAGGTATCCACATGCAAAAGAGTGAAGCTGGACCCCTATTTTACACCATTCACAAAAATTGACTCGAAATGGATAAACTGTACATATAAGACCTGAAACTATAAAACTCCTAGAAGAAAACTTAGGGGAAAATAACCTTGACATAGTTGGTCTTAGCAGTGATTTCTTGGATGAGATAGCAAAAGCATAGGTAACAGAAGCTAAAATAAACAAGTGGGACTATGTCAAACTAAAAAGATTCTGCACAGCAAAGGAGAATTTATTGAAAAGGCAACGTATAGAATAGGAGAAGATATTTAGAAACTATATATCTAAGGAAAGATTAATATAAAAAATACACAGAACTCATATAGCTGAATAGTACAAAGGAAGATAGTTCAATTAAAAATGGGTGAAAGACTTGAATAGACATTTTCCCCAAAGAACGATGTACCAATGGCCAGAAAATAATGAAAAGGTGCTGTATATCAGTAATCATCAGGGAAGCGCAGACCAAAACCTCGAAGAGAAATCTCCTCACACCTCTTAGAATGGCTATTATCAAAAGGACAGGAGATAGCAAATAGCAAAATTTAGAGAAAACAGAACCCTTACACTCTGTTGGGAATGTAACATGGTACATTATCTTAAAGAGATATCAGCATACCCGTGTTCATTTCAGCATTATTTACACTAGTTAACATTTGTAAATACCCTTAATGTCTTTCCATGGGTGAATGGATAAAGGAAAAGTGATTTGTATAGATGATTCAGCCAATAAGGAAAATAAATATCATTTGTAACAGCATGGATGAATCTGGAGGGCATTTATGCTAAGTGAAATGTGCAGGACAGAGAAAGAGAGATACTATTGGTATCACTTATGCATGGAATCTTTGAATTAAAAAAAAAACAGTTTCAAGAGAAGCAGAATAGAATGTTGGATTCCAGGGGCTGGGAAAATGGTAAATGGGTGATAAGATCCAGGGCCATACATTTTTAATTTGAGAAGATTAAGTTCTGAGGATCTAACATATAGCATGGTTCCGTTCAGTAGCTCAATTGTGTCCAACTCTTTGTGACCCCATGGATCACAGCAAGCCAGGCCTCCCTGTCCATCACCAACTCCTGGAGTTTATTCAAACTCCTCCATTGAGTCAGTGATGGCATCCAACCGTCTCATCCTGTGTCATTCCCTTCTCCTTCTGCTCTCAATCTTTCCCATCATCAGGGTCTTTTCTAGTGAGTCAGTTCTTTGCATCAGGTAGCCCAAGTATTGGAGCTTCAGCTTCAACATCAGTCCATCCTATGAACACTCAGGACTGATCTCCTTTAGGATGGCCTTGTTGGATCTCCTTGAAGTCCAAGGGACTCTCAAGAGTCTTCTCCAAAATCACAGTTCAAAAGCATCAATTCTTCGCACTCAGCTTTCTTTATAGTCCAACTATCACATCCATATGTGACTACTGGAAAAACCATAGCCTTGACTAGATGTACCTTTGTTGACAAAGTACTGTCTCTGCTTTTTAATAATGCTGTCTGAGTTGGTCATAACTTTCCTTTCAAGGAGTAAGCGTCTTTAATTTCATGGCTGCAATCACCATCTTCAGTGATTTTGGAGCCCCCCAAAATAAAGTCTACCACTGTTTCCACTGTTTCCCCATCTATTTGCCATGAACTGATGGGACTTAGTTTTCTGAATGTTGAGCTTTAAGCCAACTTTTTCACTCTCCTCTTTCACTATCAAGAGGCTCTTTAGTTCTTCTTCACTTTTTGCCATAAGGGTGGTGTCATCTGCATATCTGAGGTTATTGATACTTCTTCTGACAATCTTGATTCCAGCTTGTGCTTTATCCAGCCAAGCGTTTCTCATGATGTACTCTGCATATAAGTTAAATAAGCAGGGTGACAGTTCTAACTGTTGCTTTCTGACCCGCATACAGGTTTCTCAAGAGGCAAGTCAGGTGGTCTGCTATTCCCATCTCTTTCAGAATTTTCCATAGTTTATTGTGATCCACACAGTCAAAGGCTCTGGTATAGTCAATAAAACAGAATAGATGTTTTCCTGGAACTCTCTTGCCTTTTCAATGATCCAACGGATGTTGGCAATTTGGTCTCTTGTTCTTCTGCCTTTTCTAAGACCAGCTTGAACATCTGGAAGTTCACGGTTCACATATTGCTGAAGCCTGGCTTGGAGAATTTTGAGCATTACTTTACTAGCATGTGAGATGAGTGCAATTGTGTAGTAGTTTGAGTATTCCTTGGCATTGCCTTTCTTAGGGATTGGAATGAAAACTGACCTTTTCCAGTCCTGTGGCCACTGCTGAGTTTTCCAGATTTGCTGACTTATTGATTGCAGCACTTTCACAACATCATCTTTTAGGATCTGAAATAACTCAACTAGAATATCATCACCTCTACTAGCTTTGTTCGTAGTTATGCTTCCTAAGGCCCACTTGACTTCACATTCCAGGATGTCTGGCTCTAGGTGAGTGATGACACCATCGTGATTATGTGGATCGTGAAGATTTTTTTTGTACACTTCTTCTGTGTTTTCTTGCCACCTCTTCTTAATATCTTCTGCTTCTGTTAGGTCCATACTATTTTTCTCCTTTATTGAAATGTTCCCTTGGTATCTCTAATTTTCTTCAAGAAATCTCTAGTCTTTCCCATTCTAGTTAATATGGCATTGTGTATTTGAAAGTTTCTGTGAGTATATCTTAAGCTTTCTCACCACATGTACGTGTACGCACACACACAAAATGTTAAGTGTTAGCCATGTGAAATGATGGAGGTATTATCTTCATCTTGACAGTCAATTTACCATGATTTTCCATTTTACCATATATCATCACATCTTGTAGTTTTAATATATACAGCTATATTTTCCAGTTATTCCTCAATAGAATAAAAAATAAAAGCAAAGTTTGGGAACATACTCTTTAAAAATATTCTCTACTTTGTCCTAATGCACTCATTTGGTTACATAATTCTTCTCAGTGCTCTCCTCTAAGCTTCTTTCCTTGTGTCTCCCACATCCATGCCCTCATGGATTTATACATTCTGTTTCCTGGGCTTTCTCTAATGTATGTTCGTTCTTCATCCTCATTACTACTGTATTGGTCCAGGTAGTTATTGTCTTTTCCTCTGTTCATTGGTCCCCTTCCACGTATGTGTGCTGTTTCTCATGCCTGTCAGAGTGATCTTTTCAAAAGTCTTAACTTAAACCATTCTCTTCTTAAAAATCGCTAGTACTTGTCTTCCATTGGGTGAAAATCTAAACTACTTGACCTCTTGTACCCTTCACTTTCTCATTCTTCTTTGCTTTTTCTAGTACTTTCTCAAGCATACAGGTTAATTCATGATTAACTTACTGTTTTCCAAAGATATCATTAAATTTATTTTCGGGTTATCATTTCTTCTTCTTAAAAGCCACACTCACACATTGTTAAGTTCACCCAGAAAGCTGCTGTATTTTCCTCTAAGATACTGCTTACTACTTGTTTTGTGAAGTGATCACTAATAATCTTGGTCCTAATCAGTTTGTATTTACTTCCTGTCCCTGTGTTCCCATAGCAGTTTTAAGTATATGCCTTCATTAGCATATATCTTTTATATTATAATTATTTTTAGTCTATCTCTATTTAACTTCATAAGCGCCCTGAGGGCAGGGACTGCATTTACACATCTTTTAAAAAATTCCCAGCACACAACACAGTGCATGGTACATGGCAGTCACTGAGGGAAACAAATGGGAAGTGAATTGTAAGTGAATGAAAGTAGTTATTGAAATGTATCATAAATAGGAAATATAAGACATTATAATATAAGGCAATATGTATAATATAATATATAATATAAGGCAATACAAGACATTAAGTTTTTAGAACTTGCCAACATTAGTAAAAAAGCCCATACATTTTTAGAGTGCTTTTCCAAATTTTTAAGTATTTTCACTTTATCTCATAGGTTTTTCAACACCTGGGACAACATGAGAGACATTTTTTAATAAGAAAAGTGTAATTTACTTTTCCTTTAGTAATTGAGATACTGGTGCTATATATATATATAACATTCTACTTTTGGATGTGCATGTTATAGAATGCTTACCTCTGACCTACTTATAGCACATTTTGTATCACAGTGGATGACGTAGTAGATGAAAGTGATGACAACGATGATATTGATTTAGAAGCTGAAAATGAAACTGAAAATGAAGATGACCTAGATCAAAATTTTAAGGTTGGTATAAATTTCTGTTTTCAGTCACTTTTATGAATGTATACACAGTTATAGAAAAAAGATTGGGTATATTTATATAGCTTTTGAAAGTGAAAGTTGCTCAGTCGTGTCTGACTCTTTGCCCGAATTCTCTGGGCCAGAATACTGGAGTGGGTAGCCTTTCCCTTTTCCAGGGGATTTCCCAACCCATGATCTTCCTGACCCAGGAATCGAACTGGTGTCTCCTGCTTTGCAGGTAGATTCTTTCCCAACTGAGCTATCAGGGAACAGTAGGTTAATTTGTTTTATCCACATCTCTTTTATCATGGATAACTGTGGACACTAAGCTATTGAAAGGAAAATAATATTGCTTTAAATACATTGTCTGAAAAGGGCCTTAAAATAAGATATTTTCATTCTCTCTGACCAGAGAGATTTTATCTAGCCTTTTGGACTTAGATTTTAAAGTCTAAGGAAATCTAAGTTTGAAGAAAAGTGTTTTGAGTCACAACTTATTTTGCTTTATTAAGTGGTAGAGGGGACCATTTTAGTATCTGTAGAAAAGCATCTGTTTAATTCCTTCATTGTTCAGCGGTTTAGCTTTTAGTACCTTTTGGCGGCAGAGGGAGTTTGACTCTCGTCTCCTTGGGACTTTTTGTCTTGAAATGCTACACTGAAATTGGTTTACACTGAGCAGTTGACTGTCTTTGGAGATAGAATCTAAGATACTGGAAGGAGATTTCTATCTTAACAGCAGATGTAGAACCAGTTTTATGTGATAACCAAGGCAAGCTTTGGCAAAATTGTAAAGGTAGCCAGTTTAGAAAACATGATGGTATGCATCCTGGCGTCAAGAAGCTACAAAGAAGAACAGTGCAGGTTCCGGAAAGAAAGTGTAAGTTGCTCAGTCGTGTCCGACTCTTTGTGACCCCATGAACTGTAGCCTGCCAGGCTCCTCCATCGGTAGGATTCTCCAGGCAAGAATACTGGAGTGGGTTGCCATTTCCTTCTCCAGGGGATCTTCCTGACCCAGGGATCAAACCTGGTTCTCCTTTACTGCAGGCACTCTTTACCATCAGAGCTACTAGGGAAGCCACAGGCTCTGGTGTTCAAGGCAAAAAATCTGGGGTAATGTATATTGGTCGTTCTGGATTTGATATGGTGAAGAAACTGGTAGAATCTAAGTTAGAGACAGGTCAGGAGAGCATACATTCTGTATATAAAGTGTTCCTTAGATAACAGGAGGTATATTAAAATCAAAGTTTGGATTCTTTGGGATATGAGTGTTTAGAGATAGTAAAATTTTGTAATACCAAGTTTATAATTTAAAGTTTCATGTTTTGTTGGAAACCATTCTTCTATGTATGTTTCCATGTCTGTTAAAAACAGAGTATTTTGAGTATAATTTATTCTTTCTGGCTCAGGGTTCTTATTAAAAATATCTACAGATGTTGTGATCTACAGATGTAAAAATGCAAATTGGTAGGGAAATAGAACTCAATAGGAATTTAAAACAGTGATACTAATTTTTCTGCTTGGAAATTGTCAGTGTATATGCATGAATATATATTTTAAAATTTTTAAAAAATCATTTGAGAGTAAGTTACATATCTTATATATCATGGTTATTTATCCCTAAATATACTAGTGTGTATTTCCTAAGGACAGTGATACAGTCATCTTTCAGTGTCCTGGGGTGAATTGGTCCCTGGACCTACCTTGGATACCAAAATCCACAGATGCTCAGTTTCCTTATATAAAGTGACAAAGTAATTGCATGTAACCTATGCACATCCTCCCATATAGTTTGTCATCTCTAGATTACCTGTAATATCTAATAATATGTAAATACTATGTAAATAGTTGTAAGTAAAATGTAAATGCTGTATATATAGTTATTGGCATGCCACAAATTCATGTTTTACTCTTTGGAATTGTGTTTCTTTAATATTTTCAGTCCATGGTTGGTTGAATCTGAGGAACGGCAACATACGGATATGAAGGACTGGCTGTTCTTGCCTATGAATTTAAATCTGAAAAATAAGTAGTTTACTCTTACTGTCTTTCTTTAACGGTCAACACAGGTGATGATGGATTTGTATTTGTGTTAGGCCAGAGTTGTTAAGGGTCCTAGACGCTAGCTTGGGTGGTAGGTAACTGACATTTATCTCTCCATCACGATGTATATTATCTCCTTGTACAGGTACAGATTGGATTGATCTTGGGTACATGTCTTATTCCTATGAGGTCATATTTCTTTACATTTACCCTCTATTTTTTTCGCCCAAAGAGACATGGAAATCATTTCCAGCTGTTGTTTCACTCTTCAGTGTTTTTTCCCTTGGACAACAGAGTGAATGATGATACTGAATCTTTTCTAAGGGAGCTTTATTGACCGTGAAATGTAAGAGTGTGTGATAAACATTGCTCTCTCTTGAGGCAATGTATTATGTTGGCTCACAGTGTATTCTTTGAAATCACTGATTGATTTTACATTCTGCTTCTGTTGCAAGCTACTTAACCTCTCTGTACTTCAGTCTCTTCTTTAGTTAAATGGAGATGATGATAGTACTTTACAGTATTCTTATTCAGATTAAATTAGATCATAAGGTAAAATCCTTAGCATATTGCCTCACCTATTTTCATTGCTTGATAAAAGTTATTTTGATTATCACCACCACCATCATATATTTAGGTTTTTCAGTTTAGTTTTCTGAAGTTTTATTGCCCTTTAATCTGAGCAAAATGATGGCACTTAGTGAGATTTGGGACAGGGAGCATAGTTTAGTATTAATCTTGATGTTAGTATTTCTTTCTTGAGGAGCCCAAATACTGTATTATGTTATAATAATCTTTGGTTAAAAGAAAATAAAACAAAATAACCAAGACAACAATAATACAACAACCAAAAAATATAAGCAAATTTTACTTTACAATGAAATTAAGGCAGCCTTTCTGTAGTGATTATTTTCTGTATACATGTAATTAATAATTTGGAAATTTTAAATCTGAAATGTATTTTTCTTAATTAATGACATTCCATTTTTATTATTTCAGAATGACGATATTGAAACGGATATTAACAAACTAAAACCCCAGCAAGAACCAGGACGAACAATAGAAGAACTAAAAATGTATGAACACCTTTTCCCTGAGCTTGCTGATGATTTTCAGGTATAAATATAGACAATTCAGCATCTTAACTCATTTTAAGAAAGAGTTCTTTTTTCTTAGACCCATAATGACTCTTTTCTTTCTGCATTTCATTTCTAAAAGATGAAAGTAGCATTGCTTTTCTGAGTGACTTGGGAGAATTATTTCAACATTCTGAGCTGCAGAATGAGAAACTGCTATCTGTAAAATGAGAGAACTAGGCCATTTAATTTTTGGACTAGCTTTTAATTTTTGTAATCAAAATAATTGACATAGTTTTTATTAACTTTTAAAAATCATTAGAATAGCATTTCTGAAAGGGAGATGAGAGAAAATACTTAATTAAAAATATAGTCTGTGCTAGTTGAATTGTTTTTCCTGATAGTCACCATATAATCATGGAATGTCAGGGAAAGAGGACAGTTCGAAGTTGTTTCTAAGAAATGTTGACAAGAAGTCACTCTCCTTATGAAGCAACTTAAAAACTTCATTGCCAGGAGAAATATCAATAAGCTCAGATATGCAGATGATACCATTCTAATGGCAGACAGTGAAGAGAAACAAAAGAGCCTCTCGATAAGGGTGAAAGATGAGAATGAAAAAGCTGGCTTAAAACTCAGTATTCAAAAAATGAAGAACATGGCATCCAGTCCTATCACTTCATGGCAAGAAGGGGGAAACAGTGACAGATTTTTTTTTCTTGGCCTCCAGAACTGCTGAGGATGGTGACCGAAGCCATCAAATTAAAAGATGCTTGCTTCTTGGAAGGAAAGCTATGACAAACTTAGGCAGTGTATTAAAGCAGAGATATCAGTTTGCCGACAAAAGTCTGTCTAGTCAAAGCTATGGTTTTTCCAGTAGTCATGTATGGATGAGAGAGTCGGACCATAAAGTAGGCTGAGCACCAAAGAATTGATGCTTTTAAACTGTGGTGCTAGAGAAGACTCTTGAGAGTCCTTTGCATAGCAAGGAGATCAACCAGTCAGTCCTAAAGAAATCATCCCTGAATATTCATCAGGAAGAACTGATGCTGAAGCTGAAGCTCCAGTACTTTGGCCACCTGATGCAAATAGCTGACTCTTTGGAAAGGACCCTGATGCTGGGAAAGATTGAAGACAAAAGGAAAAAGGGGCTGCAGAGTGTGAGGTGGTTAGATTGCATCACAGACTCAATGGACATGTGTTTGAGCGAACACTGAGAGATCATGAACAACAGGGGAGCCTGGTGTGTTGCAGTCTATGGGGTTGCAAAGAGTCAGACACAGCTTGGTGACTGAACAACAACAGGAACTCATTTATTTACTAGAATATAATATACCTGAATTGCACAGCTGTTCAATGATAAAGCTGATTGAATTGATGGCAAGTAGTAGATCTAGTTTTTTGCACTCACTCTGCTGCTCACTTGTGGGTTCCTGAAACTGCCCAGGATCTTAAAATGTAAAATGAAGGGTTTGAATCATATAGTCTTGGATTTACTTATGTAAACCCCTTTCCCCAAGTTTCACACTTAATTTCCAGTTGCTTAAGGAAAAAGACTTAAATGTGAAGCTATTGAGAGAGAAAAATAGAGAAGTACTTGCTAGCTAATCTTTACATTTCACAGTTCTAATTATTCAGGTTTTTCTTTGGGAGATAATGAGCTTTGAATGCAATGGAAGAGGCAGCCAGTTGCTCTCCCTCTCTCCCTCCCCCACTGTCTTGGTATTCCCCATGGATTTGGTGCATGCTGGAGGGTATGTTGAAATCAGGGGTAGGACGGAGGAAATCCGGAAAGAGGACAGGAATGAAGGAGAGGATATTTGTCAAAAAGAAAAAAAAGAAGGCAGGAAGAGGCATTTTGGAAAGGGCAGGGTGATTTTCTTTCATGCAGCCTACAGTAAGTATCTGGATGCTCTTTTAACACTTTTGTGCCCGCTAAAACCCCTAGTGATAACTAATACTGTCAATTCAAAGCAGAAAAAAAATTGTGGAAGGGATTTGGGGGAGGAATTGATTATTCTGTGAAGAAATGACCTATTTTCACCTCTGTCTTAAATACATATAAGAATTATATACTGTGCATAAAATTGGCAGGAGTTTTGATGTGGAAATAGAGGAAAGTAGGTTATTTTTTTTAGTAAGTGTGAAAAGTGAAAGTGAAAGTCACTCATTCCTGTCTAACTGTTTGTAACCCCATGGACTGTAAAGTCCATGGAATTCTCCAGGCCAGAATACTAGAGTGGATAGCCTTTCCCTTCTCCAGAGGATCTTCCTAACCCAGGGATCAAACTCAGGTCTCCTGCATTGCAGGTGGATTCTTTACCAGCTGAGCCACAAGGGAAACCTAAGAATACTGGAGTGGGTAGCCTATCGTTTCTCCAGGGGATCTTCCTGAGCTGGGAATTGACCTGAGGGTCTTCTGCATTGCAGGCGGATTCTTTACCAACTGAGCTATCATTGGTTGGTTCTAAACAGGAAGTGTTTAGAAGAATCTTCAGCTATCATTGTATCAAATACTAGCAGATCATGAGTTATTAAACAGAAATGAATTAATATTGATTATGATTTTTTTCCAATTGGATTTGCATGTCACTTTCAGCATCAACCTCTGAAGCTTAAAATTACCTGATGTGTTTGTTTGTATCCTTAACACTACCCAGTTTGTTTCCAGATGTATTAAAGCTACTATTCAGTGGCCTGATGAAGGTAAAATGAGTGCATTTGAAGTCAACAGAATTAATAACATAATTAACAACAGACTTTTTTGAGGGGACCTTACGCATGCTTTTAAAGCTATAATTATTCATTTGTAGTGACAAGTATAGTTTTGTTTCCTTTTGATGGCAGAATATTAGAAGTATCAGAATCCTGCATTTTCACAGCTCTTCTTTCAAACATCTGTATTAGCATAATGACATTTACCATATGAACTTTTGTTATTTTTTTCCCCCTCTTTTAATTTTGGTTTTAAATTTTCATTAAAGTTATGAATGCTGTTGCTGCTGCAACCCACAAGGAGTGGGTTGCCATTTCCTTCTCCAAAAGTTATGCATGGCCAGAGTTTAAAGAGCAAATAGTTTTACATAGTTTAATTGGAAAAAAAGTTTTCTCCTTCCTATCTACTGTTTCCTACAATCAATTTTCCATATGTTTTTGAAGTTAATCCCTGTATTTCTAAATGGTATGCTTAATGTGCCATGTCTTTATTTTTCCTGATTTCATTCTCTCTCTCTTTTTATTATCAACTTAGGATAGACATCTAGTAATTTTCAGTTCTCTCTTCTAATATTTAGATTTTAGGCTACAAATTTTCTGTTTTAGTTGCATCAAACATATTTTGTTATTTATTGCTCTCTTTATCTTTGTTTTGAAACTTTTTGTCCATTACAGTTTTTTTCCTTTGATTCATTGGTAATGTTAATTACTTAATTTGCAAGTTTTTCATCTTGTTATTGAATTCTAGCATATTGTAGTACAGTGAGAGGACATCTCTTAATGATTATAATCTTTTGAAATTTTTGAGGTTTATCTTATGAGTTTGAATGTTGTCAACTTTTGTTACTATTTCTCATCTCTTTGAAAAACATTCCGCTCCCATTAGACACAATTGTATATTTATTTGCCTATACAAGAACAAGATTGTTAATTGTATTTAGAAGTTCTTTTCTGTCCTTATACATTTTTATTCCTGTGCTACCAATTACTGAGAAAAGTGTGTTCAAGATTTCTCACTATGATTGTGAATTTGTTTCTGTCTTTTTGCATGTCTGCAGTTTTTGTTACATATTTTTGGAAGCTTATCATTTATTGTGTATAAGTGTAAGTTGATTTCTTTTCCTTTCAAGTTGAACCTTTTAGTGAAGTTAGTTTTTATCTCTAAGACTCTAAGGCAAAAGTTTTTTTTTTTAATATTGATATAGATACATACATTTTAGTTACTTGCCTAGTATCTTTTTAAATCTTTTCACCAACTTTTTGGTATCCTTAGTTGTTTATCTTTTAAATAACATGTATTAATACTCGGATTTTGAAACTAAACCCTGTGTCTTTGGTATTTAACTGGAGCATTTAGATTACTTATAATTATTCATGTATTTGAATTAAGAGATCTTATTTTGTATTTTCATTTGTTTCATCTCTGTATCTTTTTCCTGCTTTCATTTGGATTATTTCTTCCTCATTTCATTTTTTTCACCTTTGTTTGAAAACTTTGAAGTCTTGTTATTTTTGTTTTATTCAGCTTACTTGAGGTATAATTTATGTACAAAACTTGTATTCATTTAAAGTGTAAATTTGATATATATACAGACATTCTAATTAATCTTGGTAAAATGATAAATGTGTTTTTACTAAATTATGAAGTTAATTAGGGTCTTTCTTTCTTCTTTCTCTTTATTATAAAAGAAAACTTTGTTGTTGTTTAGTCACTTCATCATGTCCAACTCTTTTGTGACCCCTTGGACTGCAGCCCACCAGTCACTGTCCATGGGATTTCCCAGGCAAGAATACTGGAGTGTATAGCCATTCCCTTCTCCAGGGTGTCTTCCTGACCTATGGATCAAACCTGTGTCTCCTGCATTGCAGGGAGATTCTTTACTATTGAGCCACCAGGGAAATTCAAAGGGAAACTCTGTTTCCATTCAGTCACTCAGTCACTGGACTCTTTGAGACCCCATGGACTGCAACACAACAAGGCTTCCCTGTCCTCCACCATCTCTTGGAGTTTGCTCAAACTCATGGCCACTGAGTTGGAGATACTACCCAACCATCTCATCCTCTGTTGTCCCCTTCTCTTCCTTCCTTCAATCTTTCCCAGCATCTGGGTCATTTCCAGTGAGTCGGCTCTTTGCATCAAGTGGCCAAGGGATTGGAACTTCAGCTTCAGCATCAGTCCTTCCAATGAATATTCAGGATTGAGTTCCTTTAGGATGGACTGATTTGATCTCTTTTCAGAAACTTAGGATACTTTAATTGTAAACACCCCCCAAGCCAATTTCTATGCTTTGAATTTATATTTAACTCTAACTAAATAAAATAAAACTCATATAATGGTACTGCTTTGTGTTTCGATTCAGTGTTTTAGATTCACTCACATTTTTGTACCTTTTAATTTTTTTCATTTTGTCAACATATGGAATTGTTTCTGTCACACCAGAAATTCTACCTTTCCTTCTTTTTGTTTCTTAGTACTACGTTCTGGTGATTTCATCAGAACAGTCTGCCAGTTCCATCATTCTATTCTTAGCTCCATCTAATCTGTCCTTAGAAACATACATTACACATTTAAATTTATTTTTGACCCTTAGAACATTTGAAGAAATGTTTCATCAATCTTTAACTTGTTGTTTCTTGTCTTTTATTTATTTAAATATTTAAATACAGGCATTTCTTAGTCTTATAGTTCTAGTGTCTGAACTTCTTGCAATTTTTTAATCATGAGCTGCTCATTTTCTTTATAATTTTGTTTGTGGAAATTCCAGAAATTTTTGTTATTGTTGGTTTTGACAGGCACTGTAATAGATTAAATTCCTCATTGAGGGTTTTTGTACCACCCAGGTAATGTGAATCAGGCTACAGATTCATGTGATTTGATGGCAGGCTTTTGGTATCATTTTGTGAGTAGTGGTATTCTTCAACCACTTAGTGTTAAGGTTTGAGACTGTTGTCTTTCCTTGCTGTTATTTGCTTTGTGGTGGGGTATTTCTAGGGCCTCTATATTGAAGATTTAGTTTTCTGGGGTTCCATCTTCATGGGAAGAGGGGTCTTCTGTTGGACTGCCTACCTTATGCAAGCTCTGGGTTTCTGTCCTATTCTTTGTATTTTTTGAGATAGGAAAACCTAAACCCCAGGTCACCTGTTTTTGCAAATTGTTTTCCAAGTGAAAACCTGCTTCAGTTTGGGATCAGTTTGGGATCCTGTCTTCACTTATTATTTTTCCTTGTTTTCTTATTTACTTGTTGTTATACTTAGTATCTTTTAGGATCTCTCTCTCTCTCTCTCTTTTTTTTTTTTTTTTTTTTCAGCCATGCCACATGGCTTGTGGTTATCTTGGTTGCCTGGCCAGAGATTGAATCCAGGACATAGCAGTGCAAGTACTGAATCCCAACTACTAGACCACCAGGGAACTTCCAAAATACCTTAATATCTTATCCAACAATTGTATATGTTTCTATGGGGTAGATACCTAGCCCACCAGGTTTCCTACAACAGATTTTTTTAATGCATATGTCTTCTCTTCAACCCTTTCAGAAAGACTTACCCATTACTTCTTTTGTACCTCCTTGTCTCCTGGGATTAGATAAGAGTACAGAGATTGAAAGTGAATTATGTTTGATTCAGTTTTTTTTTTTTTATGAAGTGGACATTCAAAGAGTGAATCACAGACGATAAGATTCTTAATTTTGACTACATAATGTGTGTGTAGAAGTTAAACGTAATTAAAGGATGAATTGCAAATCCAGAAAAATTGTTGTAAAAATGGATTAAGGGATGTGTATTTGTATATGTGTGTTTGTATGTGTATGAGTGTGTATGTGTAAATAAATGTGAGAATTTATACTACTAAATAAGAAAAACATTCATATAAGCAAATGACATCACCCTTATGGCAGAAAGTGAAGAACTAAAGAGCCTCTTGATAAAAGTGAAAGAGGAGAGTGAAAAAGTTGGCTTAAAACTCAACATTCAGAAAACTAAGATCATGGCATCTAGTCCCATCACTTCATGGCAAATAGATGGGGAAACAGTGGAAACAGTGGCTGACTTTATTTTGGGGGGCTCCAAAATCACTGCAGATGGTGTTGCAGCCATGAAATTAAAAGATGCTTACTGCTTGGAAGGAAAGTTATGACCAACCTAGACAGCTTATTAAAAAGCAGAGACATTACTTTGTCAACAAAGGCCTGTCTAGTCAAGGCTGTGGTTTTTCCAATAGTCACATATGGATGTGAGAGTTGAACTATAAGGAAAGTTGAGTGCTGAAAAATTGATGCTTTTGAACTGTGGTGTTGGAGAAGACTCTTGAGAGTCCCTTGGACTGCAAGGAAATCCAACCAGTTCATCCTAAATGAGATTAGTCCTGGGTGTTCATTGGAAGGACTGATGTTGAAGCTGAAACTCCAATATTTTGGCCACCTGATTCAAAGAGCTGACTCATTTGAAAAGACCCTGATGTTAGGAAAGATTGAAGGCAGGAGGAGGAGAAGACAACAGAGGATGAAATGATTGGGTATCATCACTGACTCAATGGACATGAGTTTGAGTAAACTCTGGGAATTGGTGATGGACAGGGGGGCCTGGCATGTTGCAGTTCATGGGGTTGCAGAGTTGGGCACAACTGAGTGACTGAACTGAACTGAACTTCTATACCCATCCCACTCTGGTGCCTTGCTCCTCCCCAGAAAGACTGAACCAAATTAAACAAAAAAAATTATTTAGCCCCAAATGTTTAAATGCCATGGTTAAGAAACACTGTACTACAGTTTTTGGGTTTTGTCTACTCCTCACTCCCCAATAGGTCATGTCTTGGCACTCTCCTCCTTAAAACCTTCCAGTGGCTCCCAGTCTCTTTCAGGTATAGACCAAAATTCTTAAAATGGCTTGAAGGCCATACAATATCTGGTCTTCTTTACCTCTTGGAATTCATCTTGGTCCTTCAGTTCTGGCCATCTTAACCTCCTTGCTGTTCTCTGACCACAGCAAGCCTTCTCCCACTCAGGAGCCTGGGTGCCAGCAACCTTCACTGTCTTTGCTTGTGTCTGGTCAGTGAGGCCTCCCTAACCAATGGCATTGATATTGCCACCTACCTCTCCTCCCCTGGCACTCCTGATTTCTATTACCCTTTCCCCCTTTCCCCCTTTCTAATATCCCATAAAATATATTTGTATAATGTTTATTAATTTTTGTTTTGACAGTCCTCTCTCCTTCTCTAGAAGAATATAAGCTGTAAAGGGGAAGCGGTTTTTTTTTTTCTTTTCTTTTAAACTGATGAATCTTAAGTGCCTGAAACAGTGCTTGGCACAAAACAAACACTCTAAATATCTGTTGAATCAATGAATAACAATTTAGCTGTTGTATTTCCTTTAATAGATTTTGGGTGATTTTAATATCTTGTGCTTTTTTAAAACTTCCCATATTTGTTATTTATAGGAACTATTTTTCTAATAGTAAAATAAGTGTAATGAATTTTGTGCTGGTTAAACATTTTATCTTCTGTTAGCAAATTTAAAATGTACCTGTTTTATCCATCTTTAAAATTTTCACTTGTTAGGTTTCCAAATCAGCATATAAAATATTATCTTAGTTTTGTATGTGTTTTAATATGTGTCAATATTTACACATAAAAGATTAAACATTTTTTTTATTTTCAAAGGGCTATGATTTAATCTCCAAAGAACCAAAGCCTTTTGTATTTGAGGGAAAAGTTCGTGGTCCTATTGTTGTTCCCACAGCGGGAGAGGAAGCATCTGGGAATTCAGGCAATTTAAGAAAAGGAATTGTAGTGAAGACGACAGTGCCTCCTAAAGGAGATGAAGGTAATAAGAAACCTGCCTGTGTGGATCTGGCAAAAGAAGACATTAAAGATAATGACAGAATATTGCAACAGCAGCTTGGTGATCAAAATAGAACTATTTCATCAGGCCACAGCTTAAACAATGATATAGTGAAGGCCTTGGACCGAATTACGTTGCAGAATATTCCATCTCAAACAGCCCCAGGTTTTACTGCAGGAATGAAGGACTACAGTCTCCCTGTCACTGTCCTTACATGCACTAAAGCATGTTCACATGTGGCTGCTTGTGGAAATGTTCTGTTTGAGGGAAGAACGGTTCAGCTAGGCAAGCTCTGCTGTACCGGAGTTGAAACTGAAGATGATGAAGACACGGAGTCTACTTCATCAGTGGAACAAGCATCAGTTGAAGTCCCTGATGCGCCAACACTCCATGACTCTGATCTTTACATTGAGATTGTGAAAAGTACAAAGTCTGTTCCAGAATATTCAGAAGTGGCTTATCCTGATTATTTTGGTCACATTCCTCCTCCATTCAAAGAGCCTATTTTGGAAAGGCCTTATGGTGTACAAAGGTGAGTTGCAGATTTCCTTGTCTTCATAAACCAAGACCATTGTCAACATCTGGGACTTACGGGGGGAGGGGGGGACTGCTTTGGTTTTTAGGAAGAAAATGACTCTGAATTGAAGTTTGTGTCGGCATAGCTCCTTGCTTGCCTGCTTGTATCTCTCACAAGTATTCTGTATTAATAAATATACTTTTTAACTATCAAGAGAAAAAAATAAAGTTAATGTCATTTTTTATCCTGCTTTTGGACATTTTGCATTGTTCTGAAATTGTCCATGTGGGTTTGGTTTCTAAGTTCATTAGTTTTTCAAATGAAGCCAGCATAATAAACCTGGCCATTGGGCAGTTTAGAAATTTTCTATTTAGAATGAATCTGAAAATATAAAAGATTATTTAGTAATCTTTGAATAAATATTGTATTAGTGACATATTAATTTAGTAATTTGATTATTATTTGAACTTGATTTACATATATAATCTAAAAATATCAATATAGACATCATCATTTTGTTGTAAAATTTGGATTTAGAAATATGCAGTATAAAATTCATAGAACTGAACTTATTAACTTATTAAATATTACCAATTTTATTGGGTTGGCCACAAAGTTTGTTTGGATTTTTCGTTTTGGTTTTTTGAAGAACCCTAATGAACTTTGTGACCAACCCAGTAGAAATTATGGTTAGTATTAACTGTTGCCAACTAATGAATATTGGGCATAAAAATACATTTTTGTTACAACTTTAGTATTTTCAGTGATTATGATTAAGGGTTTGTGATGATGACTTACCAATACCTAAGAACATTTATATGTTCTTATTAAACGTATGGTATGTATTGATGAAGTAGAACATTGCTGAGGGTATTTGATTCTGAGACTGTGAGCTTCTGGGGCGAAAACTATTGTATTTATTTTTAAATTTAGCATGTAATTAATCATTTTTACTTGGCAACTTAGTATATGTTTAATGTTACCAGTTGAGTCCTTGATCCACAGGTATGGAATCACATACAATGCAGCATTAGAACAAGGGACTGAGTTTGTTGGGAAATGTGTGCGTGTGTGTGTTTGTATTGAGAGGGTGGTGCTGTGCCTTGGCATCCACTGGTTGTATCGCAAACTGTATCATTTGGAGACAATGGGCCTCTTGGAGTGCTGGAATGGCCTTGAGAAGCCACAGATGAAGCTCCAACTCAGAGGAAATACTCTGCAAGGATGGGCTGCCGTCTTTCAGGATGCAGTATAGGCACTAAATTAAAAATTTCCCCTTGATTCTCTATCCCCAGTAGGTAGGCTGCATGGTCTGGGAAGCAGGAGGTACAAACAGTTAGTTCTATTTACTGTAGCTCCCAGTGTTCCACTGGGGAACTTTGTATAGCTGTGTGTATCTCTGCACCTCTGAGCTCTGCATGGCTAGTTGTCCCAGTCCTGCAGTGGGTGCAGTCTTTCCACAGAGGACATAACAAGGGTACAGTTTGACTGCAAACTGTGGTTGTAATGATTTACTTTAGACTCTTGTGTCAGGGACCAACAGACAGGACCCACATGAGTTAAAAGAGGTAAAATTGTCTCTGCACAGTGACTATGTTGACTATGAGTGTCACTCGAGTGATCCACTAATTTTAACATGAATGGACATCACAACTACCCTGGGATGACGAAGATATGATTGTCAGAGGCTCATACACCTAAGGATTTCCCTGGTGGCTCAGATGGTAGAGAATCTGCCTGCAGTGTGGAAGACTCGGGTTCGATCCCTGGGATGGGAAGATCCCCTGGAGAAGGGAATGGCAACCCACTCCAGTATTCTTGCCTGGAGAGTCCCATGGACAGAGGAGCCTGGTGGGTTACAGTCCATGGGGTTGCAAAGAGATGGACATGACTGAGCAACTAACACTTTCAAAGACCTAAAGAGTGTTTGGGTCACTTAATCACACCAGCTACCAAGACCTGGAGAAGTGATAGGTGAGAGGGAGGGGAATTTTGATAGATACTGAAGGATGGAGGTGAGTTGCGGCCCTGAGAATAATTGCAGTAATGGGCACAACGTTTGTTCATATTTTTCTTCTAAGTGTCTCCTTAGGAGAGGCCTACAGGAATGTGGAGCAGCTGTTTTCCAACATGGGTGTAGAAGTGGATCCTTGCAGCGCAAGGGTGGGCTGTGGCAGCCATGGCAACGAGTTTTCTCATCTCTCCCTTCTTGAAAGAACCTGCCAAGGAACTTGTAGTTGCCCACACCCTTCAGCCACTGAATTTTGGGATCTCCTGCAGCGTTATTGCTGAGGCCATGTCCTCTCTGCATTGCTTCAATTATTGTCTGACCATGATGGGGTTACTAGAGCGGAGCCATTCCTGACCAGTTCAGGGATCTGCTCATTGGCAGTCTTTGCTCTGTGGCATCCTACTGGCGTGATGGAGACTTTTGCAGAGCTACAGTGCAGTGTGAGGCTCTCCTACTCGATGTTCTCTTTCTTCCTAGAGATCACATCTGCTTTTTGGACAGACCCAAAGGCCCTTCTCACCCGCTGCTGTTCCCCTTCCCCTTTGTTTTTCACATGTGTCTCCCCTGATAGGTGTGTCGCACAGTTGGCTGCAAGAGATTGTGCTTGTGTCTGGCATCTGCTTTTTGAAGGACTTGAACTGACATGCCTGGCGAAAGTCAGAATCAGTCAGCAGCTAGGTTTTTCCTCCTTTTCAGCATCACCTCTTAGATTCTCATCTTTCAAAAGTCAAAGATGTCCTCTTGACTATAGAAGACACTTCCTGATTTGTGTTCTTTAAACCCTGAGAGCAAGTTTCCTCATTAAATTGCCTCACTCTGAAAGTTCTGATTTTCCTTATTAGCCTGTAATGTCTGAGGTAAGATTGGAAGGAAGGGAAGATTGTGGAAATGGGCTATAACTGTTTTGTTAGTCTCTGATTCTCAGCCTTAATTTTAACTACCAAGGATCCTTCTCATTTTCTCTCATGGACTTTAAGTTTCAAAAGCTTTACTCAGCACTCTTATTTAGCTGTTTTACCCATTTATGCTAATAAAAGAGATAAATTCCTGCCAAGCAGAGCCTCTGATTAACATTAGATCATTTTTTCAGTTGATTCATTTATTGATATTGATAAGTGAAGAAACTCACTCTAATGAAGTGCAGCTATATTGCAAATGAGTTATCTTTATGATTGGCCACAAATAGCTATTATACCTATTCTGCAGGTCCTCAGATGTCTGCAGATGGAGAGCTAAACCTTCAGCCCTGGTGATCTCTATTCTTCCTGAGCAGCTCTTCCCAGTGTTGGACTTTGTTATTGCCTGACTGGGCCTTTCAGAGAGTGTTACTCCACCCATAGACCCACACTCTATTTGCTGTCTTCCCAGGACTGTGCCTTTCCTGGTAGAGGAAGAGTTGATACAGACTTGAATTACTATTGTTCTTCTCAGCTCTCCCTTCTCTCTTCTTATTTATGATTAATACTTTTCACCTCGTTCCTGAAACACAGACCTTGTAAATTGCTCTACATATGTAATCTACAGTTTAGAGTTCAATATCTTGACTATATTAGGCCACCTGCAGACTTTTACCTGAAGTAGTTGTCTCTTTTTATTGCCTCTCTGCATAGGACGGAGGAGTCTAGTAGGCTGTAGTCTGTGGAGCTGCTAAGAGTTGGACACAGCTGAGTGACTTCACTTTTTCACTTTTCACTTTTATGCATTGGAGAAGGAAATGGCAACCCACTCCAGTGTTCTTGTCTGGAGAAAGCCAGGGACAGGGAATCCTGGTGGGCTGCCGTCTATGGGGTCACAGAGAATCGGACACAACTGAAGCGACTTAGCAGCAGCAGCAGAAGCATAGGGTAATGTACCACAGAGTTTGTATGTTATTCAAACCAAAGCTTTAAAGTATAATTTTGATACTAAGCAGCCTGATAAAAGAGCAAAAGGTCCCTGGGAGTTGGGATATGTGTCTTAAAGGTGGGTGTGTTGGTACAGGTTAAAGTGCAAAGGAGATGAGCTCCAGGAAATGAAAACATAGAAAACTCAGTAATTTACAGCCTGGTTACCTGTAGTCACTCCAAAAGATTTTCAATGAGATAAATAGAACTTAACCTTGGAGGATTAAGTGATGTGTGTCTCCTGCAAGTTTCAAAGATTTCTTCCTCCACTGATCTTTGAGACCTTGATAAAAATATCTTTGGTCTGATTTGTTGCAGCAGAATCATCAGAAATTACAATGTAACCTAAAACTTTTGATTGCTAGTCTCTTTTTCGGCATCCTTGTATATTTTGTGTGACAGTGAGTGTTGCAGAGGACACCTTTTATCATATTTATCATTTTCATTTTCACTTGTGAAAATTTCTGTGGGTGTCAGATATTTGATATGAGGCAGGAATATAACTCTGTAACTCTTACAATCATACCAAACAACATGATCCTGTATATTTAGATATGTAGGACTTCCCCCAATATTGTTAATTGCTTTAGATATAACTAGTATAAAAACATGTACCTAAAATGCTTATGAATTACATAAGGAAACCGTACTCAGACATTTGAAGATTGTTGCTTTTTTCCCTCTTTATTTTATGTACTCTGCCTACAAATATTTGTCAACGATTATATGGAATTTGTAGTAGGTAATGTTCTAAAACACATCAATCAGAGACCAGTCAAATAAATTATGGTATACCCATCCTGTGACTACATTGCTGTGATTAAAAAACAAACAAACAAACAGAAAACAGTGTACTAATGGAAAGAGCTATAAGATGTATTATGAAATAAAATAATCGAGGTGCTTGTGTAAAGAAAGTAGTAAGAGTAACTGAATGAATGAGGGATGTGGGGTATATTGAAAGGAAGAATCATTTTAGACTTTCATGTAGTATTTGATTTTTGTACCATGTCAATGTATTAATATTATCTATTCAGAAATTTAAAATTAAAAGTAGGTGAGGGACTTGTGGCAAAAGCAGAATAAGGAAAGCAGAACCTTGAATTTCGTCTTACAGTGTTTAAAATAGTTCAAGTATTTCTAGAACGGAGATGACAGTAGAGAAGTATAATTGTAGTGTCAGTAGCAGATAACTTTTATATTGAGTGTTTCTTTTTCCTTACGGGCCAGATACCGAAGTAAGTAAAAAACACTTTGTTATGCAGTGTGTATATGCTTATTAAAGTATGTCATTTAACGGTGTAGCAGGTCTATGAGGAAATAGCAATTCTTTCTCTTATTTAATGGAAGAGTGTGCTGAAGCTTAGGAATCTTGAGTAACTATCCAAGGTTACACTGCTAGTAAGTGACTGAGCCAGGAGTCATCCTGGTCTAGGTCATGAGCCTGTCCTGTTATTCATTCATATGTAGTGATCATATGTATGAGGTTATACCATACTTATGAAGGGTATCTTCTGGGGACCCTTAGAGAACACTTAAGTAGTGAACAACATATCCTGTGACATCCTTATGGTAAAGTAAATATGGCAGTGAGATGTGTTAAATTGTTTTTCGTAAGTATTGCTCTGTATTGTCTAAAACCGAACAAAAAGTACAATTTTGGTTTTGGTCTTCTATCATGTGAACTCTTGAGTATTAACTAGACTTGAGTGGACTGCACATTTATCAGATTGCCTTGCTCAAATTATTTCCTCCTGAGCTACTCTTTGACAGTGAATGTTAGTAAGTTTGAGGTTATAGTCCCCAGGGTACCTGGAAAATACTTATTTTGACTGGAGAGCGATAAATTTTAATAGGTGATTTAGGTATAGGAAGGAAGGATTGATGTCCTTTTATGGAAGTTGTGCTGCTTAGCACAAATGTATGAATAAAAGACTATTTTTCCTCTTTATTAGCAACGGCTGAGAGCAGGGCAAGATTTCTCTCAAGTATTAGGTGTATGTCTAATCTAAGTTTAATGTAAATGGGGAGTTATATCCCCTAAAATACAGTTTCAGAGGTTGAAAATCAGTGGCCCCTAAGCCATATTCAGCCTCTTCATGAGGGTTGTCTTTTCACCTTGCTTATAGCTTCCTTTGCTATGCAAAAGCTTTTCAGTTTAATTGGGTCCCACTTGTTTACTTTTGATTTCATTTTTATTACTTTAGGAGGTAGGTCATAGAGGATCTTGCTTTGATTTATGTCATAGAGTGTTCTGCCTATGTTTTCCTCTGAGAGTTTTATAGTTTCTGGTCTTACATTTAGGCCTTTAATCCATTTTGAGTTTATCTTTGTGTATGGTGTTAGGAAGTGTTCTAATTTCATTCTTTTACATGTAGCTGTCCAGTTTTCCCAACACCATTTATTGAAGAGGCTGTCTTTTCCCCATTGTATATTCTTGCCTCCTTTGTAAAAAATAAAATACCCATAGGTGCATGGATTTATTTCTGGACTTTCTGTCTTGCTCCATTGGTCTGTATTTCTGTTTTTGTGCCACTACCATACTGTCTTGATGACTGTAGCTTTGTAGTATAATCTGAAGTCAGGAAGGTTGATTCCTCCAGCTCCATTCTTCTTTCTCAAGACTGCTTTGGCTATTCGGGGTCTTTTGTGTTTCCATATGAATTGTGAAATTTTTTGTTCTAGTTTTGTGGAAAAAAAAATCCCATTGGTAATTTGATAGGGATTGCACTGATTCTGTAGATTGCATTTGGTAGTATAGTCATTTTCACAACATTGATTGTTCCTACCCAGGAAAATGGAATATCCCTCCATCTCTTTATGTCATCTTTGATTTCTTTCATCAGTGTCTTATAACTCTCTGTGTATAGTTCTTTTGTCTCCTTAGGTAAGTTTATTCCTAGGTATTTAATGCTTTTTGTTGCAATGGTGAATGGGATTGATTGCTTAATTTCTCTTTCTGCTTTTTCATTGTTAGTACATAGAAATGCAAGTGATTTCTGTGTATTGATTTTGTATCCTGCAACTGCTAAATTTACTGATTAGCTCTAGTAATTTTCTGATGTTATCTATAGTGTTTTCTATGTACAGTAACATGTCATCTGCAGTGAGGGCTTTACTTCTTTTTTTCCTAATCTGGATTCCTTTTATTTCTTTTTCTTCCCTGACTGCTTTATCTAGGACTTCCAGAACTATGTTGAATAATAGTGGTGAAAGTGCACACCCATGTCTTGTTCCTGATCTTAGGGGGTATGTGTTCAGTTTTTCACCATTGAGAATAATATTTGCTGTAGGCTTATCATATATGGCCTTTACTATGTTGAGGTAGATTCCTTCTATGTCCATTTTTTGGAAGAATTTTAATCATAAATTGATGCTGAATTTTGTCAAATGCTTTTTCTGCATCTGTTGAGATTATCATATGGTTTTTATCTTTCAATTTGTTAATACTGTGTATCACATTGAGTGGTTTGCATATATTGAAGAATCCTTGCATTCCTGGAATAAACCCAACTTGATCATGGTGTGTGAGGTTTTTGATGTGTTGCTGAACTCTGTTTGCTAAAATTTTGTTAAGGATTTTTGCATCTATGTTCTAGTGATAGTGGCCTGTAGTTTTCTTTTTTGTGTGTTGTCTTTGTCTTTGGTATCAGGGTGATGATGGCCTTGTAGAATGAATTTGAAAGTGTTCCTCCTCTAAAATTTTTTGAAAGAGTTGGAAGGATGGCATTAGCTCTTCTCTAAATGTTTGATAGCATTCTCATGTGAAGCCATCTGGTTCTGGGCTTTTGTTTTTTGGGAGAGTTTTGATCACAGCTTCAATTTCAATGCTTGAAATTGGGTTATTCATAATTTCTATTTCTTCCTGGTTCAGTCTTGGAAGATTGAACTTTTCTAAGAATCTGTCCATTTCTTCCAGGTTATCCATTTTATTGCCATATAGTCGTTCATAACAGTCTCTTGTAATCCTTTGTATTTTTGCATTGTCTCTAGTAACCTCTCCTTTTTCATTTCTAATTTTGTTGATTTGATTCTTCTCTCTTTTGTTCTTATGTGTCTGGCTAAAGGTTTGTCAATTTTGTTTATCGTCTCAAAGAACCAACTTTTAGTTTTATTAACCTCTACTCTTGTTTCTTTCATTTCTTTTTCATTTATTTCTGCTCAGATCTCTGTGATTTCTTTCCTTCTACTAATTTTGGGGTGTTTTGTTCTTTTTCCAGTTGTTTTAGGGGTAAAGTTAGGTTGTCTATTTGATATTTTTCTTGTTTCTTGAGGTAGGATTTTATTGCTATAAACTTCCCTCTTAGAAATGCTTTTGCTGCATCTCGTAGGTTTTGAGTTGTTGTGTTTTCATTATCATTTGTTTCTAGAAATTTTTGGTTATTTAGAAACGTGTTATTCAATCTCTATGTGTTTGTGTTTCTTACAGTTTTTTTCTTGTAATTGGTATCCAGTCTCATAGCATTGTGGTCAGAGAAGATGCTTGATAGTATTTCTTAAATTTACTGAAATTTGATTTGTGACCCAATATGTGGTCTGTCCTGGAGAATGTTCCACGTGCACATGAGAAGTAGGTGTATTCTTCTGCATTTGGATGGAATGTCCTCTAGATATCAGTGAGATCCATCTCATCTAATGTATCATTTAAGACTTATGTTTCCTTATTTATTTTCTGTTTTGATGATCTGTCCATTGGTGTGAGGGAGGTTTTAAAGTCTCCTACTATTATTGTGTTACTGTCAATTTCCCCTTTTATGTCTGTTAGTGTTTTCTTATATATTTCTGTGCTCCTATGTTGGGTGCATGCTGCTGCTGCTAAGTCGCGTCAGTTGTGTCCGACTCTGTGAGACCCCATAGACGGCAGCCCACCAGGCTCCCCCGTCCCTGGCATTCTCCAGGCAAGAACACTGGAGTGGGTTGCCATTTCCTTCTCCAGTGCATGAAAGTGAAAAGTAAAAGTGAAGTCGCTCAGTTGTGGCCGACTCTTAGTGACCCATGGTCGCTCTTAGCAGCCTATTAGGCTCTTAGCAGCCTATTAGGCTCCTCTGTCCATGAGATTTTCCAGGCAGGAGTAATGGAGTGGATCACCAGTGCCTTCTCTGTGTTGAGTGCATAGATCATTACAATTTTTATGTCTTTCTCTTTGATTGATCCCTTGATCGTTATGTAGTGTCCTTCCTTATCTCTTGTAATCTTCTTTATTATAAGGTCTATTTTGTCTGATATGAGGATTGCTATTCCAGCTTTCTTTTGCTTCCCATTTGCATGGAATATATTTTTCCATCCTCTCACTTTCAATCTGTATGTGTTTTTACATCTGAAGTGGGTTTCTTGTAGATAGCGTATAAATGGGTCTTGTTTTTGTATCCATTCGGCCTGTCTGTGTCTTTTGACTGGAGCATTTAATCCATTTACATTTAAAGTAATTATCAATATATATGTTCCTATTGTCATTTTCTTAATTGTTTGGGGTTGATTTTGTCGATCTTTTTTTCTTTTCTTGTATTTCTTGACTATATAAGTCCCTTTAACATTGTTGTAAAGTCATACTGAATTCTCTTAACTTTTGCTTGTCAGAAAAGCTTTTTATTTCTCCATCAATTTTGAATGAGATCCTTGCTGGTATTAGTAATCTTGGTTGTAGATTTTTTCCCTTTCAGAAGTTTAAATATATCCTGCCATTCCCTTCTTCTGAAAGATCAGCTGTTAAGCATATGGGGTTTCCTTTGTATGCTACTTGTTGCTTCTCCCTTGCTGCTTTTAATATTCTTTCTTTGTGTTTAGTCTTTGTTAGTTTGATGAGTGTGTGTCTTGGCATGTTTATCCTTGGGTTTATCCTGTATGATACTCTTTATGCCTCTTGGACTTGATTGACTATTTCCTTTTCCATGTTGGGGGAAATTTTCAACTATAATCTCTTCAAAAATTTTCTCATACCCTTTCTTTTTCTCTTCTCCTTCTGGGACCCCTATAATTCGAATGTTGTTGCTTTTGTTATTGTCCCAGAAGTCTCTGAAACTATCCTGAGTTCTTTTCATTCTTTTTACTTTATTCTGCTCTTCAGAAGTTATTTCCACCATTTTATCTTTCAGCTCACTGATTCATTCTTCTGCTTCAGATAGTCTGCTCTTGATTGCTTCTAGAGTATTTTTAATTTCAGTAATTGTGTTGTTTGTCTCTGTATGTTTATTCTTTAATTAGTCTAGGTTTTTGTTAATTGATTCTTGCATTTTTTCCATTTTGATTTCAAGGTTTTTGATCATCTTTACTATCATTATTCTGAATTCTTTTTCAGATAGTTTGCCTATTTCCTCTGCATTTATTTGGATTTCTGTGTTTCTAGTTTGTGCCTTCATTTGTGTAGTATTTTTCTGCCTTTTCATTTTGTTTTTAACTTCATGTGTTTGAGGTCTCGTTTTCCCAGGCTTCAGAGTTGATTTCTTTCTTCCTTTTGGTTTCTGCCCTCCTAAGATTGGTCCAGTGGTTTGTGTAGGCTTCATATAGTGTGAGCTTTGTGCTGAGTTTTTGTTTTCTTGTTTGTTTTTCTTCTGATGGGCAAGATTGAGTGAGGTAGTAATCCTATCAGCTGATGACTGGGTTTGTATTTTTGTTTTGTTTGTTGTTTAGATGAGGCGTCCTAGGCAGGGTGCTACTGGTGGTTGGGTGATGCTGGGTCTTGTGTTCAAGTGGTTTCCTTTGTGTGAGTTCTATTTGATATTCACTACAGTTAGTTCTCTGGTAATCTAGGTCTTGGAGTTAGTGCTCCCACTCCAAAGGCTCAGGGCTTGATCTCTGATCAAGAATGAAGATTTCACAAGTGTTTTGTTATGGCATTAAGTGAGATTAAAACAAATATTCAAAAACGAGAAACCAAAGATGAACCCCAGACAAATGTCAGCTACAAAATCAGGCAAATAATAATTAAAATAATGGATTATACACAGATACATATACACCCATGAGCAAAGTCAAACAGTCCAACAAAAATAAAGTACAATAGACTGACCAGCGAACAAAGGAAATGAAAACTTATGTCTACCTGAACAAAACTAAATAAAGGAAAAACTGGAAAACAAAACTAAAGCAAGGTGCCAAGTGGGGAAGAAAGCAATGAAAATAAAGCTAACATATGTTCAGAGGACAGGAAAGAAAGAATACATATGCAAAGTTAAATAGAGGTAGATAAAGAAGATTTATATATATTAAAGATTAACTGTAAGGGGAAAAGAACAGTAGGAAAAGCAAACAAGTGTTAAATGTAGAAAAAGTATTAATAGGTTTGAAAAATTTAAAAAAAAAAAAAAGGAAAACTTCCCAGAACTGCTAAAGCCCAATGTAGAGGCAGGGGTTTATAACAACGGTAAAAAACATGACTGAGAAAAAAACAATGCTCAATTTAATTAGATTTCATATGGCCAATAAAATTGACAACTACAATATAGGGAGGGGAAAGGAAAAAAAAAGAAAAAAATTCCTAAAGAATTTACAGAACAAGTCAAAACATAAGAATAATAATTGTTTTTCTCAAGTCACTGCTGTCAGAGTCTTTTCCCTTGCCGGGATTCACAGTCCACCTCACCTCCCTAGGATGCCTTCCAACACTGCTGATCTCTGAACCTGTTGTGGGAGCAGCTGAGATTCTAATCTGAATCTCAGCTATCAGAACTAGTGGGTTTTCTTTTGTGGGAGTTCTCAGTGACCTTTTATATATTCCATAGACACAGAGTCGGCCTAGTTGATGGTGTTGATTTAATCTGCAGCTTGTACAGCTGGTGGGAAGGTTTTGGGTCTTCTTTGCCCCTGGGTTTCAATCATGGCTTTTATTTCCACCTCTGCATATGGGGTGTCCACTGGGGTTTGTTCCTGAGGCTGCCCTGGAGGACTTGGGTTTGCCCCTGTGAGGGCCAGGTGTGGAGGTGGTGCAGCTGTTTGAGTCTCAGGGGTTCTGGCAGCACCAGGTACTCAGAGCAGTTGGCGGCTAGGTAGGGCAACAGGAAATATAGTGCTCTAGAAGGATATGGCAACCAATATTGGCCAATACACTCTAGTATTCTTGCCTGCAGAACCCCTTTCCCTGACAGAGAAGCCTGGCAGGCCACAGTCTATAAGGTTGCAAAGAGTCAAACACTACCAAAGCAACCCTGCGCGCATACATGCAACACTTTTTTTGTCTGTGGCAGCTCTGCAGTGAGAGTTGAGCGTGAAGGTGGCACGGCTGCTTGGCTTGCAGGGACCCTTGTTCCGCCAAGTGTGCAGGGACATGGACTGCCTCTGCCGCATGAGTTATGGCCCTATCAGAGTCTTTTTTTGAGCCTCTTGTAGCTGGCAATCAAAAGGCCTCTTTGGCCAGTCTGTCCATAGCTCTGCCCGTTCAGGCACATAGAGGGGACCCCCTGGCTGGGGTCCTACTCTGTAGTTCAATGTGTCAGGCGTTTGATGGGCCAGCCTCTCTCTTGTTCAGCTGCTGATCCTGGCACGTGTGGAGAGAGTCTGTGCTGATGGCTCCACCCTCTATGTGTGACTCAGCAGTGTCGCCTTGCTTCCATGGCTGCCCAGCTTTCCTCCACAGGCATTTCCCACCACAGTCTCCTCCCTCACGTCCTCTCGATCTGTCTCTCCGCAGTCAACAGCACCCCCTTGCCCTGGGATTGCTCCACAATCCCTACACTCCAGCTCCCAGCCGCTGCACCTCCCAGGGGATCTGAGTCCCTGTCCTGGGTATGTATGGTTGCAGCAAGGACTGCATTCCACTTAGGCTGCCACAGATCAGCTGTTTCACTCTCAGCCTTAAATGTTTCTCCTCTGACTCAGACAGTTGCCCCGATTTGGGGATCGGACCCCTGCTTCAGTTTCCCCACCCACAAAGTGGGGGGGGGTCCAGTCCTACTAACACTACCGTTTTTCTCCCTAGTTCCTTCGTCCTACCGAGTTTTGTGTGAGTCTATATTTTCTTTCCCTCTGGTCAGATACTCCTGTCCGCTCTCAGCTGGTGTTCTGTATGCCCTTCTGTGTCTGAAAGTGTATTCCTGATGTATCTGTGGAGAGAGATGTACTCCACGCCCACCTACTCCTCTGCCATCTTGTTCTCCCTGTTTTTATTTTTTAATAGATTGCCAGCCTTTAACATTTGAGAGGCTCCACGAAGCGATCCAAGTTTCTGCTGTTTCTTATATATTTGGTTTTGCCCCTTTAACGTCTCTTCCTACCTGGCAGCATTAGGTGGTGTTTAGACAGATCCTGTGTTCCCCAGTTTTCCACAGCATCCCCTAGCAGGCCTCCTCTGGTACGTCACCTGTGGGTACAGCCCTGTGGGTATTGAGCTTTTTTATCTTGTTTTACAATGCAGAACATTGCTGTAGAACTGAGATGTTATATCAGCCTTTTAATACCATTTTTCTTAAGAAAAAACTGCAAACTTTTGTAAGTATTAATTTTTTATACATTTATGGTAGGTATTTCATAAATTTAATATTTAATAAATGGTTTTGACAAATAGATGTTTTTAGTCATTCACCATACTTGAACACTTGTATTTTTTGGTATGGAATATCTGAGTATATGTAAGTGCCATGTCTTTCATTGTTGAAGATCTGGGTAATATAAATTTTTTATTTGTTTATTATTATAATTAATAGCTTTTTAAAGGTTTTGCTTTTGTAGAAAGAATTTACTATTTGAAAGTTATGACACTGACTCTAAATCAGGGATTTATATCATAATCCTTTCATGCTTGGCTTTTTTTGATAGACTGCTATGTCAGTGATGAGTTAGTTTTTGTAAAATATAAACTAAAACTAAATATGTTTAATTATATAATGAGATTAAGAATTTCTGTATAGAAAAGCATATAGTCATTCAAGGTTTTTTTAATAAAGCTATTGTCCTTGTGCTAATTATTTTTCTAGACCTTACACTTTTAAAATATTTATTTTTGTTTAAATTTTATGTACTGATTTATTTTGTACACATAGTATGTAGAGGGATGATCATTTTTATTTTAAGAATTTTTTATCATTTTATATTTTTTTATTCAAAATTTACTTGGGGGAAAGTTGTGCCTTGGCATATAATAATGAATTTTGGTCAAACTTCTTTATGATTTCAGAACAAAAATTGCCCAAGATATTGAGAGGCTAATACATCAGAGTGATATCATAGATCGAGTGGTATATGACTTAGATAACCCAAAGTAAGTCTCATTTTTGTGTTTTAGTTTTATTGGTTTTATTCTTATCATAAAATTTCAGTGTTCTTTTAAAAGACAAAGAAATATAGTTAACTTCCACCTAGTTTTTATCTTTTAGCAGAGATGTAATGGTAATGTAAATCATGTGTATCTGGTTAAATTGAATATGCTACAAATTTAGTTTTTCTTATGTGGGGTTTTAATGGGTTTAATAAGGGAAACATCACAAACTGATGCTTTGTTTTTAAAAGCTGAAACTACCTCCGTTTAAGATAGTGGAAATTTCATACAAATGCTGTACTTTTGTCCTGTAATACTGAGCCTTTTTTTCCTTAGGACAACAAATTACCATCCCCTTTAGAAGGAAAATAGGCTTGCTAATTTTCCACAGTCCTCACTTCTCACTTTTGTCTCTTACTGCTTACAATCTGCTTCAATCGTTTTATGTTACTTGCCTGACTTTTGAAGCCATTTGTTTGTGATCCCTGGTGGCTCAGTGGGTGAAGCTTCTACTTGCAGTGCAGGAGACTGTCAGCAGCACAGGAGCCTGAGTTTCAGTTCCTGAGACTGGAAGATCCCCTGGAGAAGGAAATGACAAGCCACTCCAGTATTTTTGCCTGGAAAACCCCATGGTTAGGGGAGACTGGTGGGCTATAGTCCATGGGATTTTAAGAGTTGGACATGTCCTGGTGACTTAACCACAACAGTGTTTTAGTGTAATTTCCAATTTAGGATTATCACTGGTACCACTGCATTTAATGATTTTGTTGTTGAGTCAGTCACCCCTGACTCTTTGCAACTCCATGGACTGCCTCACGCCAGGCTTCCCTGTCCTTCACCATTTCCCAGAGCTTGTTCAAACTCATGTCCATTGAGCCAGTGATGCCATCCAACTATCTCATCCTCTGTCGTCCCCTTCTCCTCCTGCCTTCAATCTTTCCCAGCATCAGGGTCTTTTCTAATGAATCACCTCTTCATATCAGGTGGCCAAAGTATTGAAGCTTCAGCTTCAACATCAGTCCTTCCAATGAACACTCAGAACTGATCTCCATTAGGATGGACTGGTTGGATCTCCTACAGTGCAAGGGACTCTCAAGAGTCCTTTCCAACACCACAGATCAAAAGTATCAGTTCTTTGGTATTCAGCCTTCATTATGGTCCAACTCTCATATCCATATATGATTAAACTTCTCATTACTGGAGACAGATGATTTAATAGTAATCATATTCATCATTTTTCATTTTCATTTATTTACTTATGTATCATAATTCATTAGGTGCCATTGCATTTGTCTCCAGTAATGAGAACTTTAATCAATCAGCCCATGAGTGGAATTTCCCTCTCTCTCCCTCAACATTCTAATATTTTGGAGAGATTTTATATTTCATTAATCTTATTTGGAGGAAATAAAACATTTAAAAAGATTTTTTTTAAGAGAGTCAGGGTCAAGTTATGTCAGAGCTGATGACTGAATTTGCAATAACATTCTCAAAAATAAAAAACAAATCTAATCATAATTTCTTAGTTATTTCAATGTTTCTAATTCTGTGTTAGACCAGACAAATGTGGTAACACAGAACCTCAAGAATTCGTGAGTGTAGGGTATTCTTGTTGGCAAGAATACTGGAGTGGGTTGCCATTTCCTCCTCCAGGAGATCTTCCAGACCCAGGAAAGTGTCACATGCCAGTGCTATTTCTAACTGAAATGACTTTGGACAAAAGCATTGGTCTTCTGGGAGGCTTCATTTTCCCCCATTAGAATGTAAGCTCTAGAAGAGCAAGAATTTGTATTCAGTCAGGGAAATAGATAACTAAAACTGTATCTGGCACCTAGTAGGAGCTCAATAAATACTTGCTAAAATAAGGACTATGTAAAATGAGAATAATACTCTACCATTTGGGTGCTAATTATATTAGATAATAGATAATGAAGCTCTCTAAGTTAAAAAAAATAGTTTTACCTGAGAACTGCATAGTTTCTAGAATTATTGGTACTCAATACAAGTCATATGCACTTTAAAAAATAACTCTGGTCTTTTCTGAAAGATTACTAATATTTAGAAATGGCATCTAATGAGATGAAAATTTTTGTGATTAATATTCACTATATAATAGTGGGGGAAGTCTATACTTGTAATTATAATATTTTGTTCTGTAAATATTAGCCAGAGTTTGTAGTTTGCTTGTGTTGATTTTGTTCGTTGGCTTAAAAATAATGAGGGGGGTGAGTGAGCAATAATGGTACATTTTTAATCTATAGTGTAGTTTCATTTTTACTCACTTGTTTAAATGCTATGTATTTTTTATTCTTACTTTAAAATTTTATTTAGCTATACCATTCCAGAAGAAGCAGATGTTTTGAAGTTTAACTCCAAATTTGAATCTGGGAATCTGCGTAAAGTAATTCAAATTAGAAAGTAAGTCACTGAAATTCTTCTCATTTTGTTTTGTACAGATATTTTCCTAAATTTCATCAAGTTTTTTTTATTTTCTGTTTTCAGAAATGAATATGACCTTATTCTGAACTCAGACATAAATAGCAATCATTATCATCAGTGGTTTTACTTTGAAGTCAGTGGAATGCGACCAAGTATTGCTTATAGGTTCAACATCATTAACTGTGAAAAGTCCAACAGTCAGTTTAATTATGGTAAGACAACATTTCATCCAAATTGAATACAACTAAAGACTTATTACATATGCTACTTAAAATAAAGTTTTTAATGAAGTCTGTTCATCCAGAAAAGAATTACATAAAGCAGTCTCTTTTTTAACTTTTTTATTTTGAATAGAGTCATAAAAAGTTAAAAGAGTTGTACAAGTCGCAGAAAAGTTCCATATTCTCTTCACCAGCTTTCCTCTAATGGTTACATCCTATGTAACTGCACTAGCATGCCAAAACCAGGGTTTGACATTGGCACAATGTGGGTGTATAATTCTGTGCCTTTTTATTACATTTGTAGATTCTTATAATTGTCACCACAACTAGGATAGAGAATTCTTTCATTATCACCAAGCCTGTGCTACTATAGTTCACCATTCAGTTGTAGTTTTCTGTAAATTTTAAAATCTAGTTGAAGAAGTTTCCTTTCATTACTAGGTTACTGAGAGTTTTTGTTATAAATGGGTATTAAATTTTGACACATGCTTTTTTTCATTGAGTGTTTTGATCATGTGATTTTTCTTCTTTAGCCTGTCAAAATGGCATGTTATATCAATTCATTTTTGAATACTGAACCAGCTTTTATCTGTGAACTGAATTAAATATGTGAATTATAGTTATTGTATATATAATTGCTAAAGTTTTGTTAAGAATTTTTAAATTTCTATTCAAGAGATATATTGAGAGAGATTATATATATATATACACACATATATATATATGATTTTTGGTATCATATCTGATTTTGGCATATCATGGTAACAATTGAATAATACTCCCTCCTCTTATTTTCTGGAAGAGCTTGTGCATATTTGGTGTTAATTCTTAAATGCTTGGTAGAATTCTCCAGCGAAATCATCTGGGCCAGGAGATTTCTTATTTGGTACTCTTTTAAATTAGAAATTAAATTTCTTCTTTAATAGTTTTAGGACTGTTCAGATTATCTATTTCACCTTGAGTGAGTTATAGTAGTTTGTTGTTTATAGGAACTGATCAGTTTCTTCTAAATTTTCAAATGTGTGTGCAAAGTTTTTCATTGTATTTTCTTACTGTCTTTTTAATATCTTCAGGGTCTCTAGTGATATCCTGTATTTAATTCCTGACAATAGTAACTTGTGTCTTGTCTTTATTTTTCTTGGTCAGTTTTGTTGATATTTTAAAGAGCTAGCTTTTTGTTACACGATTTTTCTCTATTGTTTTTCTCATGAGGCAGTTTTAAAACACTCTAGGGTTGTACCAGCAAAAAAGTTATATTTATAGCCTCATTTAAGGCTTCGTACTTATTAGTACTTTAGTAAATGTCAAACTTGGGGTTATTTGCCAAGGTATCAGGTTTTTATAGTCAGGTATTATTTCAGTGGAAGATTATTTAATTGTATAAACTTAATATCAGTAATTGAAAATTAAGACATCAAGTTTTAGGTATTTTATTTGATGATGATAATTTTGTGTAAAACAAAAATTTTTTTTCTGGTGTATAAAAATTGAAGCGTTTAAACAGCTAAGGCATGACCTGCTGTATTATCTGTTTCAGATAAATATTCTAAAATGTTAAAAGCATGAATATGATGTAAGGGGACATTTCTGAAAATTGAAGCTTTCAAGATTTGATTCTTCCCAATTGTCATTATTTATATGGAAAACAGAAAATTGCATATTCCAGATAATTATTTCACACACATAGGATAAAGCTTTAGTCAGATTAACTATTTAATGTAGTAATTATGGGAAGATAAGGCTCATAATATCTGGTTTAGTTATAAAAATTTTTAAAGTTTTAAGAGTGAAGTAAGCCAGAAGGAAAAACAACAACACAGTATACTAACGCATATATGTGAAATTTAGAAAGATGGTAACAACAACCCTGTATGTGAGACAGCAAAAGGAACGCAGATGTATAGAACAGTCTTTTGGACTCTATGGGAGAGGGCAAGGGTGGGATGATATGGGAGAATGGCACTGAAACATGTAAATTATCATATGTGAAACCAATTGCCAGCCCAGGTTTGATGCATGATACAGGGTGCTCAGGGCTGGTGCGCTGGGATGACCCAGAGAGAGGGAATCGGGAGGGAGGTGGGAGGGGCGTTCTGGAAGGGGAACACATGTATACCCATGGCAGATTCATGTCAATGTATGGCAAAACCAACACGATAATGTAAATAAAATTAAAAAATAATAATAATAAAATTTTAAAAAATGTATTAAGTAATCTAATTTTAAATGATGTATTCTTATAAAAATATATTTTGACTAAGGATTCAGTGGTTATATTGACTTACATGAAGAGTGATATGAATATTCTTTTTTTTTTTAAAATTTTTAAATTTATTATTATTTTTTTATTGTTTTTGCCATACATTGTCATGATATCACCATGGGTTTACATATGCTTCCCCTCCGGAACCCCCCTCCCTCTTCCCTCCCCCCCCCCCGGGAAATCTCGCTGCACCAGCCCCGAGCATCAGTCCTGGGCTGGCGATTGACTAGACATATGAAAATTAACATGCTTCAATGCCCTTCTCCCATATCATCCCACCCTTACACTCATCCACAAAGTCCACGAGTCTATTCTATACATCTGCGTTCCTTTTGCTGTCTCGTATGTTGGGTTCTTGTAAAAGCTATATATGACAAACCCACAGCAAACATTATCCTCAATGGTGAAAAGCTGGAAGCATTCCCCCTGAAATCAGGAACAAGACAAGGGTGCCCACTCTCACCACTACTTTTCAACATAGTTTTGGAAGTCTTGGCCACAGCAATCAGAGCAGATAAAGAAATCAAAGGAATCCAGATTGGAAAAGAAGAAGTAAAACTCTCTCTGTTTGCAGATGACATGATCCTCTATATTGAAAACCCTAAAGACTCTACGAGAAAATTACTAGAGCTAATCAGTGAATATAGCAAAGTTTCAGGATATAAAATCAACACACAGAAATCCCTGGCATTCCTATACACTAACAGTGATATGAATATTCTTGATAAAATCTTGTTTATTTTTTGAATTTTGGGTATGACTGCTAATCATTGAGTGTCCTATTTTTTAGAAACATTTGTTGACCTTAAAGTTTCATATAACTTTAAAAATTACCTTAATTGAAAAATCACTCAAAATAATACCAAAATAAGTAAAGAATCTTATGTTTTCACCATTTAACTTATAAATATTCAATATAATGCTAACATAATATTTTACAGTAGTGAAGGACAATTATAAGTAAAATATAAAGGCATATTTATTCCAGAAATGATAGAGAATATTCAAATACTAGTGCTAAAGGTAGATGGTATGTTTACTGACTGTAATTATTTATTGACTTTTATAAAATAGCACACTAAGCTTTATTAAAATACTTTAATTTTTATAATTAAAAGCACACATTTTGGAGTGATATTTCTCTATTAAAAAAAACTGTATTTCTGTGTGATAATTTCTTCCTTTAGTGTCATTTTAAATTTAAAAGGAATAAAATTCTGTAACTAAAACCAAGTCAAAACATTGAGACAGATGGCTTCTTTAGTTTTTAAGTTTCCCCTCCTTTTCACCCTTCACCCTTTGGGTATTCTTGTTTGTATTACTATTAATATATCATACTTTCCAAACTCACTTTGTAGAAAATTTGGAAAACAGGATGTTGTTAAGAAGAAAAGTAAAAGCATGAATAATACATCATCCAAAGGAATTTATTTTAATGTTTGTTGTTTCTTTCCAGCTTTTTTTTTATAATGCATTATGTGATCTTTCTATACATATAGTTACGTGTTTTTAAAAAATGCTCATAACCCACACAGTTTCATAACCTGCATCTTAACTAAACATTATATCATCATTATTTTTCTGGTCATTAAACAAATATCCCTCTGAAGCAGAGTTTAATGGATGTCTTATAGAAGTTCTGTAACTCATTTATCCAACTGTTCCCTTGTTAGACTTTAAGCCATTTTTATTTTGATTCTAGTTTTATTGAGATTAATTGACCTACAGCACTGTATAAGTTTAAACTGTATAGCATATGATGTGACTTATAAAATGATTACAAAGTTTAGTGACCCTATTACACCTTAGGTTGTATCTAATTATTTTTTACTTTAACTACTACTGAGATAAACATTATTGTATTATACTAAGTACATGTTTGTATAGTAATTTATTTACATATTCACAGAAGTGGAATTTCTTTTTTTTTTATTTTTTATTTTTTTAATTTTTTTTTTATTGTTTTTGCCATACAATGTCATGATATCACCATGGGTTTACATATGCTTCCCCTCCAGAACCCCTCTCCCTCCTCCCTCCCCCCCGGGAAATCTTGCTGCACCAGCCCCGAGCATCAATCCTGATGTTCATCGCTGCATTGTTTACAATAGCCAGGACATGGAAGCAACCTAGATGCCCATCAACTGACGAATGGATAAGAAAGCTGTGGTACATATACACAATGGAATATTACTCAGCATTAAAAAAAAATTCATTTGAAGCAATTCTACTCAGATGGACGAAACTGGAGCCCATTATCCAGAGTGAAGTAAGCCAGAAGCAAAAACAAGAATACAGTATATTAACACATATATATGGAATTTAGAAAGAGGGTAATGAGAACCCAACATGCGAGACAGCAAAAGGAACGCAGATGGTATAGAATAGACTCGTGGACTTTGTGGATGAGGGTAAGGGTGGGATGATATGGGAGAAGGGCATTGAAAGAAGTGGAATTTCTTTATCTGTCTTCTAGCTGTAAGTTTTTTGTTGTTGTTGTTTTTCGGATTATGAAACCGTGAATCATATGGGATCTACCATTTCAAATAAGGGAGTTTGGTAAAGTAAATTTTAGAGAAGATTCTTTAAGAAGGAAATAGAAGATAAAATCCACTGTTTAGCATTTGTTATCCATCCTTAATCTTACTCATATTCACACAATTTTAAAATTAAATTTTACTCTTTTATACATTTGAGTTCAAAATATGAAAAGTCATGATAAGCTATGTTTTTAAACTTACACAATATGTGATAGTAACATTCCCATGCCATGAAATAACCAGTACCAAAATCAGATTGATTGTATTCTTTGCAGCCAAAAATGAAGAAGCTCTATATGGTCAGCAAAAACAAGACCTGGAGCTGACTGTGGCTCAGATCATGAGCTCCTTATTGCAAAATTCAGGTTTAAATTGAAGAAAGTAGGGAAAACCACTGGAATCTCTTTTAGTTATACAGTGGAGGTGGCAAACAGATTAAAGGGATTAGATCTGGTAGACAAGGTGCCTGAATAACTAGGAATGGATTTCATAACACTGCACAGAAGGCAGTGACCAAAACCATCCCCCACTCCCCCCAAAAAAATGCAAGAAGGCAAAGTGGTTGTCTGAGGAGGCTTTGTAGCTGAGAAAAGAGGAGAAGCAAAAGGCAAAGGAGAAAGGGAAAGATATGCCCAACTGAATGCAGAATTCAGAGAATAGCAGGAAAAGATAGGAAAGCCTCCTTAAATGAATAGTGCAGTGAAATAGAAGAAAACAGTAGAATGGGAAAGGCTAGAGGTCTTGTCAAGAAAATTTGAGATATCAAGGAAACATTTAATGCAAGGATGGGCACGATAAGGAGCAGAAAAGTTAAAAGGACTGAACAGAAGCAGAAGAGATTTAAGAATTGGTGGCAAGAATACAGAGAGCTACAGAAGAAAGGTCATAATGACCTGGAAAACCACAATGGTGTGGTCACTCATATAGAGCCAGACATCCTGGAGTGTGAAGTCATGTTGGCCTTAGGAAGCATTACTACGAACAAAGCTAGTGGAGGTGATGGAATTCTAGTTGAGCTATTTCAAATCCCAAGATGATGCTGTGAAAGTGCTGTACTCAGTATGTCAGCAAATTTGGAAAACTCAGCAGTGGCCACAGGACTGGAAAAGGTCAGTTACTTTCTTTCCAATCCCAAAGAAGGGCAATGCCAGAGAATGTTTAAACTACTACACAATTGCACTCATTTCACATGCTAGCAAGGTTATGCTCAAAGTCCTTCAAGCTAGGCCACAGCAGCATGTGAAGCGAGAACTACCAAAGGTACAGGCTGGGTTTCAAAGAGGTGGAAGAACCAGAGATCAAATTGCCAACATTTATTGGATTGTGGAGAAAACAAGGGAATTCCAAAAAAAAAAATCTGCTTCACTGACTATGTTAAAGCCTTTGACTTTTTGGATCACAACAAACTGTGGAAGATTCTTAGAGAGATGGAAGTACCAGACCCCTTTACCTGTCTCTTGAGAAACCTGTATATGGGTCAAGAAGCAAGAGTTAAAACTGGACATGTAACAGTGGACTGGTTCTAAATTGGGAAAGGATTACATCAAGGCTGTATATTTTCCTTCTGCTTATTTAACTTCCATGCAGAGTACATCATGTAAAATGTCAGGCTGGATGAATCACAAGCTGCAATCAAGATTGCTGGGAGAAATAACAAATATGATACCTCTCTAATGGTGGAAAGTGAAGAGGAACTAAAGAGCCTCTTGATGAGGATGAAAGAGCAGAGTGAAAAAGCTGGCTTGAAACTCGACATTAAAAAACTAAGATCATGGCAATTGGTCCCATCACTTCCTGAAAGTAGAAGGGAAAAAGTGGAAGCAGTGACACCACAACTCTCATCAACTTCCAGCCCTCATGATACTCTAACATTTGTTTGGGAGCTTTGTTATGTTGTGTTGCTCTAGCATCACTAGATTTTAATTGTTCTGATGTTTCAGTCTTGTGCACCAGGGTTGTTGCTCTCATATCACTTAGTTTTTTAAATCAGTTTGACTTAATAAAATAGTTTAACATTCTGTAGTCTTTTTCAAAAGTGATTTTAACAGTTTTTTCTAACTTTATTTTTCCTGAATAGTTTTTTCTCAGTATTATTCTGAATAATTTTATCAGATACCCCCAAATTTCCATTACATAAACTTATAGAATAATATGGAAGAAACTGGATTTCTTATATCTTGCCACCTAAGAACATGGTGTATATATTTGTTTCCTCAAGTTTTTTATTCCCTCACCTAAATTTTTTAGTTTTCTTCTTGTAAGTTCTATACATTTCTTTTTATTCTTAAGTATTTTGTGTATTTTTTTTTCCTGTTCTGAAAGCATACTTCTCCCTATTTTTAAGTTTGTCATTATATAGAATTAAGGAAGCCGATGGGCTTCCTTGGTAGCTCAGCTGGTAAAGAATCTGCCTACAATGCAGGAGTCTCTGGTTTGATTTTTGGGTTGGGAAGATCCCTTGGAGAAAGAGATAGGCTACCCACTCCCATTTTCTTGGGCTTCCCTGGTAGCTCAGACAGGAAGCTGAGGAAAGTCAAACTGCTTACTGAACTTTCTTATTAGCTCTCAGTGTTTCTCAGTTGATACTTTGAATTTTTTTGGTAGTTCTTTAGAATTTATTCTTATCCCTAGTTATGTAATTAATTGTTTCATTGCTTTTGGCTAGATCATTGAGACTGTTTAAAGAAAGACTTTGGGCATGTTTTATTTTGGCTTTAATGTAAATGCTACTAGGATTTATATTATGTATGTTCACTCTTGTTTTGAGATACATTTTCTTTCTCCTACTAAAGAATTTTTATTTTTACTGATTTTTTGAAAATCAGAATTATTTTATTTCACTCTTTGCCTTTATAGGAATGACTATATAATATATAACCTATTAATGAGCTATATTAATTTTGCATCCTGCAATTTTCCTGAATTCATTGAAAAACTCTAGTAGTGTTTTTAGTGGCATCTTTAATATTTTCTCTGTATAGTGTTATGTCATCTACAAACAATGAGTTTTATTTCTCTTTTCCATTTCAAATTCCTTTTGTTTTCGTTATCTGACAGTTGTGACTAGGACTTCTGATACAGTGTTGAATAAAAAGTGAGGAGAGTGGGTGTCCTTATCTTGTTCCTTACCTCAGAGAAAATGCTTTCAGCTTTTTGTCATTGAGTATGGTGTTAGGTGTAGGCTAATAATATATGTCCTTTATTATGTTGAGGTATGTTCCACCTATACCCCCTTCTGGAGAGATTTTATCATAAATGGATGTTGAATTTTATGAAAAGCTTCTCTGCATCTATTGAGATAATCTTATGGTTTTTATTCTTCAGTTTGTTGATATGATGTATGACACTGGGTTGATTTGTGGGTATTGAACCATCCTTACATCCCTGGGCTAAATCCCAGTGGATTATGGGGTATGATCATTTTAACATATGATTGGATTCAGTTTGCTAATATTTTGTTGAGGATTTTTGCATCTATGTTCGTCAGTGATAATAGCTTGTAATTTTCTTTTTGTGTTATCTCTTTGCCTTATTTTTCATGTCAGAGAGATGTTATCTTCAGATAATGAATTTGGTTATATTCCTGCCTCCGCAATTTTTGGAACAGTTTGAGAAGGATAGATCTTAGCTCTTCTTTACATGTTTGGCAGAATTGATTCAGTTTCATTATGGATCTTGCTCTGTTTATGTCTTCTATTTCTTCCTGGTTCAGTCATGGGAAATTGTACATTTCTAGGAGTTTGTCCATTTGTGGAAGTTTGTTCATTTCTTCCAGCTTGTCTATTTTATTGGCATATAGTAATCATCTTTTGTATTTCTGTGGAGTTGGATGTAACTTCTCCCCCTCTTTTTTTTTTTTTCTCGCTTACTCATTTGGGCCTTCTTTTTTTTCTTGATGAGTCTACATAATGGCTAATCAATTTTATCTTTTCAAAGAACTGTCTTTTAGTTTTGTTGATCTTTTCTATTTTTTAGCCTCTATTTTCTTCTTTGTTGGTCTTTGTAATTTATTTTTTTCTACTGATTTTGGGTTTTGTTTGTTCTTTTTCCTTTAGATGTAAGGTTGGGTTATTTTTCTTTTAAGTTTAAAGTTAGATTGTTTGAGATATTTTTCTTATTCCTGAGGTAAACTGTATTACTTTAAAATTCTTAGAACTGCTTTTGCTGCATGCATCAGTTAGACATTGGATTTATTTTGTGTTTCTTTTCATTTGTCTTTGTTTTTGCTTGTTTGTATCTTCAGTCATTCATTGGTTATTTAGGAGTATATTGTTTAGTTTCCATTTCTTTGTGCTTTTTGTAGGTTTTTTTTTTTTTTTTTTTTTTGGTAGTCTCATAGCATTGTGGTCATGAAAAAAGGTTGCTGTGCTTTCAGTTTTCTTAAATTTACTAAGGCCTGCTTTGTGGCCTAGCATGAGATCTGTCCTAGAGAATCTTCCAGCTGTACTTGAAAAGAATGTGTTATCTGCTGCTTTTGGATGGAATGTTCTATATGTATCTATTATGTTCATCTGGTTTAATGTGTCATTTAAGTCCAGTGTTTCCTTATTTATTTTCTGTCTGGATGATCTTTCCATTGATATCTGTTAATATTTACCCTGTGTGTTTAGCTGCTCCTAAGTTGTGTGCATATGTATTTGTAATTGTTACATTTTTTTCTAGGATTGATCTCATGATCATTATGTAATATTCTTTGTCTTTTTTGGCACCGTCTTTATTTTAAAATCTATTTCATCTCATACAAGTATTGCTACACTGCTTTTATTTTGATTTCCATTTGCATGCAATACCTTTTTCCATTCCCTCACTTTCACTCTGTGTGTGTCCTTGGATACAAAGTGAGTCTCTTGTAGGAGACATATATTGTTGCCATATAATGGGTCTTGTTTTTGCATCCATTCAGCTGCTGTGTGTCTTTTGATTGGAGCATTTGTTCTATTTATAGTTAAAGTAATTATTGATAGGTATATACTTATTGCCATTTTGTTAACTGAGGGTTGTTTTTGTAGGTGCCTTTTGTTTTGTATTTTTATTCTCTATGGTAAAGCATCTGCCTACAATGTGGGAGACCCAGGTTCAGTCCCTGGGTCGGGAAGATCTCCTGGAGAAGGAAATGGCAACCTACTCCAGTACTCTTGTCTGGAAAATTCCATGGACCGAGGAGCCTGGTAGGCTACAGTCCATGGGGTCGCAAAGAGTTGGACATGACTGAGCGACTTCACTTATTTTCTTCTTGTGTGACTTAATGACTAACTGTAGTATTATGTTTCGATTCCTTCCTCTTTTGTGTGTATATCTATTACAGATTTTGTTTTGTTGTTAACATGAGGCTTATATGTAGCAATCTATATTTATATACATGATTATTTAGATTGGTTATATCTTAATTTCAAATGCATTTTAACAACCCTGCATTTGTACTCTTTTCTCCTCACAATTACCATTTTTGGTATCATATTTTACATCTGTTCGTTTTGTGTATTCCTCTACTGCTTATTGTGGGTAAAGGTTGATTTTACTGCTTTTGATTTTTAACCTTTCTACTTGCTCTGTACATGTCTGTCTTACTACCTTTACTGTATATTTGCCTTTACCGATGAGTTTTTTTCTTCTAGTAATTTTCATATTTCTAGTTGTGGCTTTTTCTTTTTCGCTTAGAGAAGTCCTTTTAACATTTCTTGTAAAACTGGTTTGTTGGTGCTGAACTCTTTTAGCTATTTCTTGTCTGTAAAACTTTTGATCTCTCTATCAAATCTGAATGAGAGCCTTGCTAGATAGAGTATTCTTGATTGTAGGTTTTTCTCTTTCGTCATTTTAAATATTTCATGCCGCTCTCTTCTGGTCTACAGAGTTTTTGCTGAAAAGTTAGCTGATAGCCTTATGGGAGTTCCTTTGTATGTAACTTGTTGCTTTTTCCTTGCTCCTTGTGTGGTCCTCCTTGGGTTGATTCTTTTGGGGACTTTTTGTGGCTTCTGGACCTGAATACCTGTATCCTTTCCCTATAATGTGTGTGCTTGATGTTGCCCCAGAGGTCTCAGATGGTCCTTATTTCTTTTTATTCTTCTTTTCTGTTCAGCTTTCAGTGATTTCCACTATTCTGTCTTCCAGGTTGCTGATCTACTCTTCTGTATCATTTAGTCTGCTGTTGATTCCTTATATTGTCATTTTTATTTTATTTATTGTATTCTTCATCTTTGTTTTGTTGTTATTTATATTTTCCAGCTCTTTGTTAAAATCTTTTGTAATTTCTTATTCTGTGCATCTCTTCTCCTCCTGAGTTCTTTCATCATCATTATGATCATTACCTTGAACTCTTTTTTTTTGGGTAGATTGCATACATTTATGTCACTTAGTTCTGGGATTTTATCCTGTTACTTCATTTGAAACATGTTCCTCTGTCACCTCATTTGTCTTAAGTTTCTGTTTTTATGTATCTGGTATGTTGGTTATGTTTCCTAACTTGGAAAAGTACCCTTTTGTAGAAGACATTTTGTGTGTCCCAACAACAAACTTCTCTCTGGTCACTAGAGCTATGTGCTTTAGAGGTGTGTCCTGTGTGGGCTTTTTGAGTCCTACTGTTGTGGTGGGCTGACCACTGTGGGTGGTATGGTAGGTGTGGCTGGCCCCTGGTCTCATTGGTTGCCAGGCCCTGCCTTGTGCAGAGGCTGCTAGCCACTGATTGGTGGGGCTGGATCCTGAAATAGCTGGCTGTGGAACCCCAGGGGTTCTAGGGCTCATGCTGCCTCACTAGTGGTCAGAGTTGGGGTCCACGAGATCCTGGGGCTGGTACTCACTCAATAGTGGCTGAAGCCAGGTCTTGGAGCTGATGTGTGGGGCTGTCTCTGGTCGGCATAGACATGTCTGGGGCAACATTTTTGGTTCGGGGGTGCTTAAGGCAGCCTGCCTTTTGGTGGGCAGGGGTATGGCTTAGCCCGGTTAGTTGCTTGGCCTCAAGTGTCCCAGAACTGATGTCTGTAGACTATTGAGTCTTGGGGCTGATAAGCTAGAGGGAGAATTCCACAATGATACTTGCCAGCTCCAGTGTCTTCTTGGTAGAATGAACACCCCAAAATTGCTGCCCCCAGTGTATGTGTCCTTAGAATGAGCCTCAGTTGGCCTCTTGTATCTCTGGTAAACTCCCCAAGATCAGCAGTTGGGTCTGACCCAGGGTCTTTTCAGACGACTGCTTTTTCCCTGGATCCTGGAACATGTGAGATTTTGTGTACATCCTTTAGGAGTACAGTCTGTTTTCCACAGCCCTCCAATCCTCCTGAATTTAAGCCCTACTAACCTTCACAGCCAGATATTCCTGAAGCTTGTTCCCTGGTGCGGGCTCACTGGGCTAAGGAGCCTGATCTGGGGCTCAGACCCCTTTCTCCTTGGGCCACATTCTCCTGTTTGTGAACTGTTCACTGAGGGGCACGGATCTTAGCTGTACCACGACTTTGCCCCTGCCACATACCTCATTGAGCTGCTTCTTTATATCTTTAGTTGCAGAGGATCTTTTCTGGTAGCTTTTGGTCTTTTTCGTCAGTGGTTCTGCAAACAGCTGTGATTTGGGTATGCTCCTGAGTAGAGGTGTGTGAGCTCAGAGTCTTTCAGTTCTGCCATGTTGGGAACTCTCCTACAAGCATTTAGGTTTTCAGTTTGTGTTTGATTACAACTCAATCCTGTACCCTCTCCCCTCCAGATTTTAATACTAAGACCTCCTTGTTATTTCCTATGTGGCTTCTAATTGGGTGTGATTTTTGCTATCCTTTTTGGCCCAATAATTGCTTAGAAAAGGGTTTGTTACCTTTTTAGTTGGTTAAGTTATTTTGGTTATAATTTTTCTCATTGCATTCAAGCTTTAATCAGTTTTGTTGGTAGGTGTGAAATTTATGATTTGGGATAATTTTATGGCTTAATATCTGATCAGTGTTAGTGTTCATGGGTTCTTGGAAAATATGTATTCTTTGTTGGCAACATAATTTAAGATGAATTGTTAAATTTATTGTTATAAACCTGTTTATTCAGTTTTCTGTATCCTTTTTATTTTTTTATATTGTCTGTTTACTTAAGAAAACTAAACAGTCTTTCACTTCTACTATGCTTCTGTCAGTGTGGTAGTTTAGTCACTAAGTCATGTCTGACGCTTATGACGCCATGGATTGTAGCCCGCTATACTCCTCTGTCTATGGAATTTCCTAGGCAAGAATACTAGAGTGGGTTGCCATTTCCTTCTCCAGGGGATCCTCTTGATCCAAGGTTCAAACCCATGTCTCTTGCATTGCCAGTGAATTCTTTTACCACAGAGCCACCAGAGAAGCCCCTTTTCTGTCAATGCTTCACTTAAAAACAATTGTTCTCTGTTTTAATGTTCTGTCATTTGGCACATAGACATTTATAACTTTTCCATGTTCTTTTTGTGTTTTGTGTATACCCATTGGTGGTGCTAGCTGTAAGGAATCCACCTGCCAGTGCAGAAGACTCAGGAGATGTGGTTTTGATCCCTGGGTGGGACAGATACCCTGAAGAAGGAAATGGCAACCCACTCGAGTGTTTTTGCTTAGAAAATTCAATGAACAGAGGAACCTGGTGGACTACAATCTGTGGGGTTGCAAAGAATTGGATGCGACTGAACACACACATGCACATTAACAGTATAAAACAGTCTCATTTATTCTATTCCTTATCTTTGGCCTATAATTATATATATAATTATATTGGTTTGAATTTGATGCATCTTTGATGGTTATTTTTGTAAATAAAGATTGCATTTTGTTGTTTGACCCTTGCCTTTTAATATGTAATTTTGACCTATTTAAGATTCTTATAATTGATATTTTTTTATGTTTTCTATTTTTATTCATTATATTCTTCATGTGTTATTCTGTAAGAGGCTTCACAGTGTAGTATAACACTTCTTTTAGCTGTGGAAAACCAAAATATGTATTTGAAAATAGATTGTAAGGCATATTCTGAACTGGATTTCTCTCAGTCCTGCTCCATCTGCCTTAAGTTTAGTAGAGATTCCTCCCAGATTCTGACAGAAAATTATCTGTTGCCAATTTTCTTTTATTTTTTTGTACTTGTAAGTACTTAACTAGGACGTTGGTAGAAGCTGTAGAAGGAACTGTTTGGTAGATGTAATTTTTAAATGAACCATAATACTAGATTTGTTAGATTAATGCAGCATACAGAAAACCTTGGTTTGCCTGGTTATCAATAGAGTTAGAAGAAGGAAGAGACCAACATTTAATAAATTAGAATTCAACATTTTAGGAAATGATAATTAGCTATGTAATGAATTGTCATGAGATTCACATTGAATTCACTTCAGGGATGGCAACGATGGCTGAAAATATTTGCAGTGGAAATGTCTTCAGCTGGAAGAATTTAGTTGGTTGCCATGCATGATTGAAGTCAGGAAGTAATATTAATTAGGAAATTGTAAGTTTGTTTTTGTTTTTTTGTTGACACATGCTGCTTGGTGGAGTTTTTAAATGTTGAGTTCTTCTAGCAGGTATGCCCAGTGGAGGTCCTGCTCTTTGTCAGTGTCCCTCAAAAAAGGGCCGAATTAGTTTCTTTTGTTTCACAAGTTGCCCTTTTCTTGGAGAATTTTTAGGTGATTATATTAAATATTTAGTTTTCTTAGTTTTAGTTTTCTTGCAATGGGTGATCTTATTTGTGAATTTGTGTGTATGAATTTATATCACTGTATACACCGACAGCCATTGTAATCCTTCCCTCTCCCTTCCACTGACCCTACTCAAAACGGGTTTGCTCAAATTACCGCTAGATGGCAGTCTTGTGTTTTAGTAACTTAGAGAGCTATACTCAAAACACTCCCTGTTTCTCTCCTTGCCCTTCTTCCCCAGTATCTCCAAAGTATATGAAGATTTTTAACCACTCCCTTATATAAATTGAACATATGTGGAACCAGGCAGCAAAAAAGAATCTTGGAGTCAACTCTAGCTTTCCCACCTTGGTCATGTTAGTTAATTCCGTACTTGGAAGTTGAACTGAGCTTTCTCTTGACTTTCTGTTCTCTGACTCCCCATACAGGATTAGTCAGTCCCTTTAATAAATGTTGCTTGTCATTTTCTCCTATAGGGCACTCTTTACAGTTCTACATTGCTTTTGTATGTGGCTGATTAATACCTTTCCTCACTGTGTACCCCTCCCTGCTAAATTATATGTTTCACAAGATTAGGAACAGTATCTCTGTTGCTGGCCTTTATATTTATAATAAGGCATTTAGTAGGTGTTCAGTAAGTATTTGTTAAATAAATGAGGCAATGGATGAATGAACTATGAAGATCCTATTAGGAACTTAAAATGACATGCATGAACATATGTCAAGAAGGCTCTAGTTCAAAGATCATCATTTTCTAAATATTTTATTTTGAAATAGTTTCAAACTTACTGAGAAGTTGTATCCTTTATCTACATGTTGGACTTCAAAAATGATGCCCCATCATTCTAAAACACTTTCAGTGTATTTTATGCATGGCATTTTTCTAGATAACTGTGGGAAAGCTGTCAACATCAGGAAATTATCATTGACATATGAACCCCATGTAATCTTTAGACCCTCATTTAAGTTTTCACCTGTTTTCTCATCAGTGACCTTAATAGCACAAAAATTCAGCTCAAACCACATATTGTACTTAGTTGTCAAGTTTCTTTAGACTATTTTAGTCAGGAACAGTTTGCGGTCTTTAATGTTCATGCCTTTGGCACTTTGGAAAATGAAAGCACTTATTTTGGAGAGTGGTTCTCAGTTTGGAGATGTCTCATGTTCCTCTTGACTTGTTTTAAGTTAGGCATCTGTGTTGGAGTCATCATAGTAGTGATGTTGTGTGTTGGTGGGCCAGGATTGTGTTTTATTGCTGATAGTAATAATTTAATCACTTGATTAAGTTGGTGTCTGCCAGACTTTTCCATTGTAAAGTTACCTTTTTTCTCTTTGTAATCAGTAAGTATTCTACATTTAATAACAGTATAGAGTTATTTCCTGTTTACTCAGTGGGCTGTACTTTGCTGCTATCAGTATTTATTTTGGTGTTTCAGCTGCCCAGGATTTGGCCATTGTGATGCCTTCATGCTGGGTTGTGTGTTCCGTTGACATGTCCCTGTCATTCTTTATGGGCATTCTTGTGTTTTGGCATATGATGCCCAGGGCTTATCTTGCCTTTCCTTGCCCCAGCCTAGAAACAGTCATTTCTTCAAAAAGCCCTGATTTGTTTTAGTGGAGAATAATATTTAAAAAATAAGATTTGTGTGCATAGTATGTACATAGTTACTGGACTTGTCCATGGACAGAGTTGGGGAACATATATTTGTATATCCAAGCACTTATGTAGAAATTTTCATCGGTAGTAATTTATAGTATGTATATGTTTATTTTTGTGTGTGCATAACTGTGTACATTATTATTGGACCTGTCCATGGAGGAAGCTGGGGAACATATATTTGTATATACAAGTGTGTATATAGAAATTTTCATCAGTAGTAATGTATAACATGTATATGTTTATTTCTGTGTGTGTACACATATGCATGCACATAGTATCTCCATGAGGTCACACTGATACCTTCAGTTGCACAGGTTTTATTCTAGTTTTCTTTCCATATTTTCAGCTTCCTTCTCCAAAATGGAGAATTTTGGCTTATACTGTTCTTAATATATTTACTTATTTGATCAATTCCAGTGTACCTAACAGTCTCTCCTTTGCATATTTTGGCAGGTGCCCTCCTCACTCTGTTCAAGGTCTGACACCAAGGTCAACCTGTCTCCCTTGTTTCTGCATGGTTATCGCTCTCTTTGTTTTTTTTCATTTTGATTTTAATTTCTAGCTCTGTTTTATATGGTGATCAGAGGGTTTTGTTTGTAATGTTTCTCTTATATGGAACTTACTGGTGTTTCCTTTTGACCTAATATATGAGCAATTTTTGTGACTATTCCACATGTTCTTAGAAGAAGAAGGTGTATTCTCTACTATCAGGATATAGTGTTCAGCATATCTACATAAAATTTGCCTTATTCTGTTATTTAGAGCTATATAAATACTCTTAACTTTTGTTCAGTTGGTCTGTCTTGTAATGAGAGTGGAGTATTAGTGTCGGTCAGTAGTGTGTTTCTTTCTTCTGTATTTCCTGTAGTTTCTGCTCTATGTAATAGGTTGTTCTTTTCTGGTGTGTAGACACTGTGTCTTGCTATATATTTTTTTTTCACTGTGAATTGTGACTTTATAAAGTTCCTTGTCTTAGTATTTTTTGGCCTGCAGTCTACTTTGTTTCCACTTCCCTGGTGTATCTGCCCATCTTTCCACATATAAGCAACTTGAAGTTTGTTACATTCTGTCTTCTAGAAATACTGCAGGCCTGGGCATGTGTGCTTTTATCTGCACTACTTGTTGAATTTCTTTGTTTTTGTGAGGATGTGTGGAGTGATTCTGATTCATATGGCCACCATTACCCTCCAGACCAAGAATCCCATCTTCCTATTTTTAGTATGACTTTCTGTTATAATACTTGCCATATTAGAAGCATGGATTTTTTTCTCTGTAAAGTTACTAACAACATATGCAGCTTGTGGTAGGTACCTTCAGATTAACCTAGCTCCCCCTCATGTGTTAAATTACAGTGTTAGCTTTAACTTGAAAATTTTGTCTTTGATTCGCAGTGCATTTAATGATTAGGGCCTAAAACGTCTTGTCTTTCTTTGTATCTGCCCTTGTTACTGAGCATGTGCTTAATAAAACTTAAGCCTTTATGTGGATATTATTAGAGGCCAGTGCCATTAGATGCTGGTTTCACTCTGGCAATTTAATATTTTGATTATATTCAAGTGACAAGCTTGACAGTTCTTAGCATATTTATGTTATATACATGAAAGTTTATCCTTTGGCTAATGATTAAATAAGTTACTCAAATATGGCCTTTCTGTATCAACTTGAGTATTAATAGATTGTGGTTTATTCAGTTTGAGTTACCTCATTTGATTGATTCTTACTGGGGCACCTTATTTTGTTCAGATGATCTTCATTATAATCAGAATTTCCAAATATAGCTCCCTTCACTGTGACCAGAAGTAACCGTCATTTAAAAAGTAATAACAGAATACATTGTCTTATATAAAATTAGAACACTTAAGATAAATTTGTTATGCCCTTTGACCTCAGCTTGAACCTAGTTCTGCCTTACTATAATTAACCATTTATTAAGAATTTTGTGTGCCTGGAAGTGGTTGAAGTTTCAGATTGAAATGACTCACTGACTCCTAGAAAGAAGAAAGAAAGGAATCTTTTATACGTACCAGTGAAATGTTTGAGTTTCAGGTATAGAACCGGCTGCTTAAATAATAGTAGTAACTATTATTTAGTAGTTATTAAATAATAACTATATTATTATTTAATAATAATAATATAATATATTACTATATAATAACTATATAGTAATAGAACCATACTTAAATAATAGTAATAACAGCTAACATCTATTGACAAATGTATCCTGTGCCAGGGTTTCTTTAAGTGCTAGCACATGTGATTCTCTTCATTCACACAACAGACAATCCAGTAAGATTGTTACCCACAGAAGAGAAAAAGGAGGCATGAGTGGTTTAGTAACCTGCCAGGATCATGCATGTAGCACGTAGTGAAGTTGGAGTTCAGACCTAGATAGTCTAGTTACAGACCGTGTGCTCTTAGTCACCATGTTGTTCTCTGTGTGAAAAACAGGTTAGTATTGGACCCTCATCTGTGCAAGCTAGAGGAGAGCCAAATGGCTTTTGCAAAATCTGGCATTTGCTTGTCACTGCCCACAAACTGCCTGTTTGTGTATGTAGAATTCAGAAAATATGTTACCCTGAACCCTCGCTGAGAAAAATAAATGAAAAAGATATCAAGATAGAAGACTTAGAATTTATAAATTGTGTTAAGTGAAAGTGTTCTAAAAGGAGTGATATGAGAGGAGTGAGAGCTAACTTGTCTTGGTTGGATTGCTTATAATATTGTGCTAGAGAAATGTCTACACACAAAGTTAATCATAATTGTGAGGATGAGAAATGGAGTTGAAAAAGCACAACAGAAAGCTTCCAAGTGAAGTACTGGTATAATATTACACTAGCTTCAGAAAAACATATTTAAAAGGTAGCCATCATTTATTAGAATAAAAGAAAAATCTTTTTTAGAAGTAAATACAAATCAGTTGGAATATCATCCTGATATGGTGACTAATAAATATATTTTTAATTTCCTTTTCAACAGTTGTAGTCTGCTCAGTATCTCTACTTTTTTCAGTTTCAGTATTTCTGTTTTGTCCTATTTGTTCTATTTCTATCTCATTTTCATCATTTTAAAAACTTTTCTTATTTTCTTTTGGTTTTATTTTTTTGTTTTTCTAATATCTTGAGTACTTTTAATACTTGTAATTAATACTCAGAGTATCTTGAGTGTTTTTTTCAGTACTTGAGTAGTAACTTATTTTCAGTTTTTTTTAATTTTAAATAATGCAGTTATTAAAGGCATTCAGTTTTCCTTCAAATAGAATTTAGCTATGTCCCATAAGTCTATAAGTTCTCCTTTGCTTTGCTTTCTACATCAGAGCCATCCAACTGAACTTTCTGCCAGAATGGAAATGCTCCATACCTGTACTGTTCAGTGTGGTGGCCACTAGCCATGTGCGGCTGCTGAGCACAGCAGATAAGCCTATTGCCTCTTAAGAACTGAATTTTAAATTCTCACAACAGCTGTCTTTTAATCACACTGTATTTCTTGGAGCGTTTGCTCTAGCTCTGTGAGGGCCATGTGGTTATGGTTATTGTATTGTATAAAGGTTAGTGTTCTGTACAGCAAGTGAAACCACCAACAAAATGAAATGGCAGCCTAACAAATGGGAGAAAATATCTGCAAGTCCTAAATTGGATAAAGGATTAACACCCAAAATATATGAAGAACTCCTGCAACTTGATAGCACAAAACACACAAACAGCTGAAAAGTGGACAAAGGATTGAATGGACATTTTCCCAAAGATGTACACATGGCCAACAGGTAAATGTAAAGGTGCTCAACATCACCAGTCACCAGGACAACGCAAATCAAAACCGCAGTGAGATTTCACCTCACACCTGCTTGAATGGCCATTATCAAAAGGACAAAGAAGTGTTGGTGAGAATGTAGAGAAAAGAGAACCCTTTGCTTTGTTGGCGGGAATGTAAATTGGTGCACTCACAGTGGAAAACAGTGTGGCAGTTCCTCAAAAAATGAAAAAATAGCACTAGCATTTGATCTAGCATTTCCACTTCTGGGTGTTTATTCTTAAAAAAAACTGATTCAAAAAGACATACACAACTCCCTATCATGTTTAATGCATTATTACCTACAATAGCCAACACATGGAGGGAACTTAAATGTCTACTGACAAATGAAAGGATAAGTTCAGTTCAGTTGCTCAGTTGTGTCCAACTCTTTGTGACCCCGTGGACCACAGCACTCCGGGCTTCCCTGTCCATCACTGTCTCCCAGAGCTTGTTCAAACTCATGTCCATTGAGCTCATGATGCCATCTAACCATCTCATCCTCTGTTGTCCCTTTCTCCTCCTGCCCTCAATCTTTCCCAGCATCAGGGTCTTTTCTAATGAGTCAGTTCTTCACAGCAGTTGGCGAAAGTGTTGAAGTTTCAACTTCAGCATCAGGTCTTCCAGTGAATATTCAGGGCTAATTTACTTTAGGATGGACTGGTTTGATCTTGCAGTCCAAGGAACTCTCAAGAGTCTTCTCCAACACCACAGTTCAAAAGCATCAATTGTTAGATCTTTGTGAAAGATCTCAGGTTTCCCAGGTAGCTCAGTGGTGAAGAATCTGCCTGCCAATGCAGGAGACTGTGGAGACAGGTTCGATCCCTGTGTCTGGAAGATCTTTTGGAGTAGGAAATGGCAACCCACTCCAGTATTCTTGCCTGGAAAAGTCCATGTACAGAGAAGCCTGGTGGGCTACAGTCTACGGCGTCACAAAGAGTCAAACATGCCTGAGCGTGCACACACACACACAACCCCCTCAGATTTTTTTAAAATACATGTTGAAATACCAAAATGTATATTAACTTTCATGAATGTTTAGTGCTTTCTACAATGACAGGATTAATTTTTAACTCAAAAATTCTGAAAAGAGTTTTCTCTCTTTTTTCTTTCTATCAAAGGTATGCAACCACTCATGTATTCGGTTCAGGAAGCATTAAATGCTAGACCATGGTGGATTCGTGTGGGGACTGACATTTGTTACTATAAGTAAGTATTCTGACAATAATAGGGTAACAGTTTATAGAAGGAAATATCAGTTCATCCTATTTCAGTTTAAGGATAAAAGAGATACTGTATTCTCTGAATTATGATATGCTTTAGTATTACTTCTAACAGAAAAGGTTTTCTTTTTTTATAATTTGAGATTCATTTTAGGGGGTATATTTAGTGACAATAAAATGTGTTTTGTAGACAAACGTATGTCCAGTCTTGCTTCTCTCACTTAGATATGTTCTCAGCTCTTTTATAGCTGTAAAACTTTGGGAACCTCATTGAGGAAGACTGAAATTAGAAACTCTAGGAAATAATTTATAGTGTTTTTGTTGTTGTTGTTCTGATGATATTAAATACAAATTTTTTCTTCACACAAATGTTTACCTCATTTTAACTTCCAGTGTTTTAGTTGGAGATGTATTCTATAGTTAGGTTGCTTCAGCTTATCCAGTTCAACTTTGGCTTCAAACAGATGATCTATTTATCAACTTAGAAGTAAGTGCTAGACATCATTTATTACTTTAGTGGCATAATTGGGTTATTCCTCAACTTCATGACTAAGTAATCTAGGATTATCCTATGCTTTGCTTTCCATTTTTACTGTTTCTGCATGTAATACATCTCAAGGTAACTTCTGTCTGCTATTGAGTGCTCTTAACTTCCCTGTTTCTTTGCTCTTATTAATCTTAATCTTGAGATTTCTGTTTAGTGGATTTTGACTTTTTAATATTTTATGTTGTGCTTAACTAGCGCTAGTATTCCTTTTCTTATAGTTTTATCAGGTAGATGAAGACTTCTAAAATGAAGCTGTTTTTAATGATTTAGATAGGGCTCTGGAAATACCTAGATCTGAAGTGCTATTGCTTTCTAAGAAAGAAATGTTCCTTGGATTTAATTTCAATAGAGTTTCCCCCATTTTTTTTTTAGCAAAATAAATGTAAATAAATGAGGAACAGAAGTATGTTATAATACTTTTTCACCTGAATAAATTTCATATTTCTTTTCATGTTAGGCTGATATAAAAATGCACCCTCATCACTTCTATCTTCTTTTAAGTTGAAGTGGAGCAGTAATTGTCTGGGAAGCGCTTGGTTAGATTTTGGCAGATTGATTTAAAATGTTAAAGGGTGAAACAGTGTTTTCAAAAAGTTCCTTCATGCTTGTCTTCTACACAATAAAAATAATCAATGAATGCTTTTCTTTTTTACATTGTGAAGTGAATGGTCATAGCATCTCAGGTTGTTTTTCTTTTCTATGTAAGGGGTGATGGCAAGGATTTTTGTTTCTTTAGTTTTTATTTTTTTTCTTTTGGCTACTTCCAAATCTGGAATAAGAATTCAGGCTAATTCAACAAATATTTATAAATCACTTTCTGTGTAACACACACTACTCTAGTTGCTTTCCTCAAGCCTGAAATCTAGACAGGGGTGTTAAAAAATGCTATTTTTGCATTGTCCTCTGCTGCTTGTTTGTCTCATCTGTAAAATGAGAATAAAACTACCTTCCATGAGTATATGAGAAAATACAACCTATAAAATCCATAGCTATATCATGAATAACCCCCTCAAATAGATATTAAACTTTGGTTGGGGGAGAGGTGGCAAGGTTTACTTCTGGATCTTATTTTGCATTTTCCTGAGCTCTTAGCACCTTGTCATTGAGTAGCTATTCAAGATAGAGTGGTGGCTGCTGCTGCTGCTAAGTCGCTTCAGTCGGGTCCGACTCTGTGCGACCCCTTAGACAGCAGCCCGCCAGGCTCCTCTGTCCCTGGGATTCTCCAGGCAAGAATACCAGAGTGGGTTGCCATTTCCTCCTCCAATGCATGCAAGCATGCTAAGTCACTTCAGTCGTGTCTGACTCTTTGCGACCCTGTGGACAGCAGTCCACCAGGCTCCTCTGTCCCTGGGATTCTCTAGGCAAGAATATAGGAGTGGGTTGCCATTTCCTTCTCCGATATAGTGGCTAAGTTTTTTTTTTATGAAAACGATACCATTTTTTAGGTCAATGTTCTTTTATTTTCATTAATTACAAGCTTTATTCTCATAAGATTACATTAGAAAACCTGATCCGAGGGTAGTTCTAAGGATGTGATCTGCCTTGAATGCCTGTGTGCATGAGTAAATAATCTCTAGGCCATGGCTTTTCTTCAGTTCATGGCTTAAATAATACAAGGTGATTTGAAATTTTAGAAATTAAGTTGGTAGAAATTAAGTCATCATATCTCAGTGATATTTTAAGTCTGGAAACTAATATAGTTTTAAAATTTTTTTATCGTTGAAATCTCCAAACATTTACAAAAGTGAATAATAGGATGATGAGGCCCCATAATCATCTCTGTTTCAATAATTACTAATACATGGTTTTATTTTAGCTATGCTTTCACCCCGACCTCCACCCTGAATCTTTAAAGACATTTTCAATATATTTTATCCATAAATACTTTAAAAATCTTTTTCATTTAGAGATACATATTTAAGGCAATCTATCCACAATACCGTTAGCACAGCAAAGAAATTTCCTACATGTGATAAAAATATCCAGTCAATGTTCAGACTTACTTGTCTCATAAATGTAACTTTATAGTTGGTTTGTTTAAATCAGACCAACCAAAGGACCACACATTGCATTTGATTTTTCTTGATACGTCTCTTACTTTATAGGCTTCCTTTTTCTCTGTTTCTAAATGTCTCCTTTATTTATTGAAGAAAATAAATCATTTGTCATGCTGGATTTCCCGTATTTTGGATTTTGCTGATTGCATCCCTGTGGTGTTAATAAATTCTTCTCTCTCACCAGTTTTCTCAGCTCACAGTTAGATTTAGCAGCTTGGTCAACTTCAGGTTTTATTTCTGACAAGAATACTTCACAGAGGGTGCAGGAAATTCCTGTTGTATCACATCAGGAAACGTATCATTTCTGGTTATTTCTTTTCTTTGTAATCTTAAAACTGATCAGTGACCTCAGACATTGCTGTCTTATCTGTTAGCCTTTCATCCAGTGGTCAGAGCAGCCATTGCTGATCACTGCCTCGATCCAGTAATGTGTAAACCTGTCAAAGAATAGGGGGGTCTGAAACTTCTGTTGATGCATAAAATAGGAGCTCTGTTTAATTAGTAAATCCAGAAATGGAAAGTCATGATGTTGGCTGATAAGCAATTAACTGCTTTATTAGTACTAAGTCTAATTTTTAAGAATATTTAAATTAAACCATTTACAAACCATGGTTTTTCTTTTTTTCCCCTCTAAAGTTCTGTTTAATAAAATAGCAAGAAAAAATCAAAATTTTTGAGTGGATGAATAAACATGTTTTATGCTTTTCTATTGCAGAAATCACTTCTCAAGAAGTTCAATTGCTGCAGGTGGGCAAAAGGGAAAATCTTACTATACAATTACGTTCACTGTCAATTTTCCCCATAAAGATGATGTGTGCTATTTTGCTTATCATTATCCATATACATATTCAACTTTACAGGTGAGAACTCATTAAGTTGTATTACGACCGTTACTGTATTGTATGTATATGTGTTAGATAATAAAAGAAATGTTGCTTTAATAAATCAATAAGGTAATAAAAAGGTCCAGGGTTGACAGTTTTAGAAAATAATACAGTATTTGTTGAAATCATTAAAGTAAAATGGGAATGTAGTTTTTATTTTTATTTAATAGAAATACTATAGAAATGACACGGTTTTTGCTTTCTAACTTTGAGTAGAAATCTACAAATCCCAATTTATAAATTTTAACTAGGTGGAATTTCAACTTGTTTAATGAGAAGCATTGAATCTCGTAGAGAATAAAACAGTAGACAATGTGGATGCAATTTAAGTTTTTCTGTAGTGAATTCATTTCTTCTGATGATTTCATATGGAGTCCTAGATCCAGATTGCTTAGAATATAGGGTGTGAGAGTTGTTTTGTGGGTTCTTTTAAGATTTTTTTTGATTATATGCATTTTGAAACAAACTGTGAAAGTAATTACTGTGACAGATTTATACTAAGAACAAAATGTCTGTCCTAATGATCAAGGATCATGAAGCTTCATATGATCAATTGAAAGAAATTAGAACACTATAATTAGAAAGAAGCTTCAAAGTTATTAGAGAGGAGAAAAATGAGAGGAAAACATAGTCCATAGAGCCAAAGAAATATCAAGGCTGAGAGCATTAAATGAGCTCGCTTTATTTTAATAAAGTTAAAGTCTGCAGAAAAGTATAAACAGGTATTTCATTGTGCTGAATAACACAGCATCAGAAACATAGTGTTGTTATTTACATAGTACTTTGTTTCTGTTCTTTACTGACATTACCTTTTTAACACCTTTTAAGTGTCCCTGCTTTCTTCCAGTCCCACTACCATGATCTTCTCCAGGCATGACCATTGTTTCTCGCTTGGACTTGTGTCAACCTCTTTATAACTTTTGTCCTAAATTTCCCTTGTGCCCCCTTTCTTCTTCATCACTGTTTTTCTACACTATAGCAGGAAGACTCTTTGGTGGCATGTCTCGTCATATAGATCCCCTGCTGAAAACTCCTTAGTGATTTCTCTTGCCATGTGTATGAAATCTACAATTCTTACCATGGCACATTTAGTCATTTCTCTACTATTTTGCACGGTTTTTATCATTTCTTTGTACTGTATAAACTGTTATTTACTTAATATTTATCTTTGAATATTAAAGATTATCCTCATTCTGAGTTAATATCTGTGGAATAACTGGTTTAATGTGCTAAACTTTTTTAAATTCACAATAAAATACATATCTATTTAAAAATTTTAAAGGTTATCCACATACCATTTAGTTTTCTTAATTACCAGTACGCAAATACTGTGCTTTGGGAAGGACTGGTCTACCAAGCCCTTCCTTCTGTGTTAAATTCTCAATTTGTTTCTTTCTGTTCTAGCTCTGACCTTTTTTAAAAATTATTATTTCATGGTCCTCTTGTATACTTTCCTTCTGTCTACAGCTCACTTTATATCCCTTTCACTCATCCTTTGGATCTCACCTTAAATGTAATTTTTTCTGGAAGACCTTTCCTCACTGCCCAGACTCTACAAGGTTCCTCTCCCTTTTGATAAGCCCTCATAGCACTCTGTATTTTTCGGTGGCAGAGTCCATTTATTCATTGTTGTATCCCCAGTGTCTGGCACAGTTTCCAGCCAAGAAATAGTGATCACACAGTAATTCATGATTATGTGAATGAACATAGGCAAAAGTTGGAAACCAGCTAAGTATCTTTAATATAAGGGAGTGAACAGTTTATATTTGGTGTATAAAAAGCTTGTGTTTTCAAAAGACATATATTGAACATATTTAATAATATGATATAGTATTTATAATTATTAATATATTTATGTTTATGTATAAATTACAAAGTGGTAATATCAAATTATAATAAGTCTTCAATGTAATTACAGTTTCATTTACATACATTGGCTATTGTTAGTAGTACACTAGGTGATACAATTACAGGTGCTCTAAATTTTTTCCTGTACTTTTTATATTTTCCAGACATTTTATAATGAGCCTATATTAATTGAAATCAGGAAAAACTTATTTAAAATGTGTGCTACATGATTTTCATTCTCTATATTTTAGGTTGCTGTTAACAGATCTGCAGTCACACAATTTCAAAATTCAGAAGGCTTTGAAACCAAAAGTATTTTCATAACCCTTTTGTCAGCAAAGCCTGGCCTGATGTGAGCTTATTTAGAATATTGATTCCACTTCGAGTGACTCTTCATAGGTTTTGCTCCAGAAATAATAATGTGCTGATTACAGGCTGCTGCCGCCAGCTCCACTGGTTATATTGCACTGTTAACATTATCCAGACTATATCTGTCTCCTTTCTCAAGTTCCCCAAATACTGATGTTCAAGAGCGTCTGGATCCTTGAGGGTTTTGGAGAAGGGATTAGGAACTTGGTATGATTCAGTGTTAGTTCTGTATGAGATCTGGATGCATTTATTCCTATTTATCATGGGGAGGTTTTAAATGATTGTATACTTTGCTTTTAAATTTTTATTAAGATGCATCTTCAAAAATTGGAGTCAGCACACAATCCTCAGCAAATCTATTTTCGAAAAGATGTGTTATGTGAAACCCTGTCTGGAAACAGCTGTCCCTTGGTGACTATAACAGCAATGCCAGAGTCTAATTATTATGAACATATCTGTCAATTCAGTAAGTTTGTCTTCTTCACTCACAATACCAATCATTATTACTTATTTTTCTTTGCTTCATGAATATTTTGTAAGGTCAGTAGTACTGGGAATAGGCATCAGAAGCCTTGGGTGCTAGTCTGGGTCTTGTTACTGCTTAGCCCTGGGCCCACTTCTAGGCCTCTGTTTCCTCACCTTAAATATGAGGGAGCTGCCTGAAGTGACCTCTCAGGTCTCTTTTGATATTGATATACCATCGTTCTTATTCTTAGAAGTCATATTCAAAGTATAATATAACAAGCTATACCATCCGTTTAAGAATTTGCAGTTTATTTTGTTTATAAATAAAGTTATCAGAAACCCTCCAAGTGTTTTGATGCTAATATTGAATGAGTAGCTACTTGTTTTTCCCTGTCATTTATATTTTTTAAGTTGTCTCAAATGTACAGCTGTGGTAAAAAAAGATATATATATGTAAATAAGAGAACTGTTCTAATTTTGATAAGAAGGTGTTTTCAAGAAAGAGAAAGAACTTGCTATTCATGAAAATGTGAGCAGGTGAACCGAGTGGTTATTTTGTAGACTTGTGTATCTAAATGTTTAGTTTCTTTGTAAATCTCTGAGCAGATATACCTATTGTTCTGTGCTTATCATAGTGACTATAAAACAGGAATAAGATGATATTTTCTTTATTTGCCCCATGGCTTTATGAAAAATTTATATTTCATCTATATTTCATCAGCTATTTATTCTTTATGAAATAAAGATAATATTAAAGAATTAATTTTATATTTAGATTAATCATTAGGAAATAAGTGACTCAAATACTATTTAATGTGTTATTTTCATGTAAGATGTGGCTTACATGGGTTTTATATCTGTTTTCTCTAGAAGGCCTAGTGCAGTACTTATAAATGGTAGGTGCATAGCGAGTTCTAATTTGATTTTCTATCAGTAGTGACAACTGAGTAGAAATATTTCTAAAGCCCCAAAGTCAAACATTATACATACTTTAGTAGCTGTTCATTTTAATTTGAGATTTTATGTACACTTTAGGAAATCGTCCGTATGTTTTCTTATCTGCTCGAGTACATCCTGGAGAAACTAATGCAAGTTGGGTAATGAAAGGAACATTGGAGTATCTCATGAGTAATAACCCTACTGCTCAGAGCTTACGAGAATCTTATATTTTTAAAATTGTCCCTATGCTAAATCCAGATGGTGTCATCAATGGAAAGTAAGTTAAGCAATAGTTATGGAGAAATTCTAGATTTTTGTGGTTGTCCTGTGTAAACTTGTTGAAATAATAGCATCCAGGTTAATTTGGAAAGCAAATCTCATGATTTTTCTAGAACAACAAAAAAATTTAGTGAAGAATTAATCTGTGATAAAGTTTTAAATGAAAATTAAACTGTATACTAATAGTAATATGTTTTGAGAAATTCTATATCTATTCATGAGAGTAAAGTTTCATAAAATATATGTTTTGCTTGAATTGTTTTAGGAAAATCACAGAATTAGGATGTGAGAAAGATCTTTTAACACATCATCCTCTTGTAGTCTCGTTTCTTATTTATCAGTGGCATGATCTTGGTTGTTCTAAGATTTAGAATTTTCTGGGATCTCTTTCCACTAATACGGAATTAGCTCCACCTGCTAACTTCTTCCTGATATGAAGAGGAATTCTTTAAAGTGGAAATACTGGGAGATTACTTTTTAAGTGGAGGTGGCTCATAGTTTAGTTCATTTATTGTGTTAATTAGACCAAGATCTCTTTAGTGCTTCTGAAAAGTGGGATTTTATTTAGCTACAGGTGTAGCTGTCACGAGCATCTCCAAAGTTGAGGGTACTATGCTTTATTTATTCAGTAAGAGTACCACGAATATTTATCATGTTTTAGGAAATGTTTGAATTAAAAAAATAGAATAATTTTTCTAGATAGTACAGAACTATCCATACTAGATAGTATGGAACTAAAATGAGCTTTTATGTCTAGTTTTAATTCAGAAACATATTGACCAGTTAGAATTCTGTTTATATTTCTGTTAGCACCTTCTGTTTGCTTAAATTTTTGCTCATTCAGTTTAATACTTAAAACCTACAATTAAATGAAAATGTATTTGAATTTTTATAAGAATGTGTGATTTTTATATACTTATCTTTCTTAGAAGGAGGGTCCAGAAAGCGTGTTTAATAATAATACAATCAAACTACAGAACATTAGCATTATAAATGTAGTCAGAATGGAAAATATGCCATGAATACATTTTATGGTGTGTGGAACAAAACCCCAGAATGGAGAATTTTTCCTATAGCTTGAAAATTTTGACCTGTAAAACTGCAAGCTTACCACAGTTTAAATGCATGTAACCCACGATCTGGCACACAGCAAATGCTAAATAGATGTTTCAGTTCAGTTCAGTTGCTCAGTCGTGTCCGACACTTTGCAACCCCATGAATCGCAGCACACCAGGGATTATAACATACATTTTGGTGAGCCCACCACTTACACCTGTTTGAAATACTTAGTGGAGTAGAATCATAAAATAAATCAAGTACATATAAGAATTTATTGATACCAATGTTTATCTGTTGTTGTGTTTACATGTATACAGTCACCGATGTTCCTTAAGTGGAGAGGATTTGAATAGACAATGGCAAAGTCCAAATCCAGACTTACATCCTACAATTTATCATGCCAAGGGTCTGCTACAATACCTGGCTGCTGTGAAGCGTTTACCACTGGTAAGTGGCAGTGTTTGTTTGTATAATCAAAGAGGTGATTTGTTGATCAGTAGCTTAGTATTTTGTAAGTAATTGTCTGGTTATAAAAGCTGTGTGTTAGATTCAAAAGCAGTTTCTTAAAAGTATCTTTGTCATCAGTCACTTGTATACTAACTGTGGTATCTAATGCAGTGTATCTATATTCTTATTTCATTAGGTTTGATTTTTATAATTCTCATGAGCCTTTTATTTTTCTTTATTGTTTATGAACATTGATCACTCCTGGTGTAGGTATTGTAAGCTGTAGGTATTTTACTGCACTGTTTAAACAATACAAGGGTAAAAGTATGTATCTTCCAAGTTCTCTAAGTACTAGAAGCTTAATTTTGAACTCTTTAGCCAGTTCTGAAGCTAGTATGTCTTGAGTATCACATGGGAAAGGTAGTATAGGCATGGTAGGAGATCCTGTGCATATGTATTTCTTCTGTTTTCAGCAACTTTTGTTTTGAATGTTTCCATCATGTTAAGCTTTAATCTTCCTTTGGGAAAGATGGAATATTTTGCAGAGCAGCAAAATTGACATGCAAGTCTGACCATTTTCCATTTTTAAAATGATGCTCTTATAAACCATACCCTCCACTCCCTTTATAAAAGTGTTTTTCATGAGAGCATTTTTATGTTCTCTTAAGTTAGGTAAGTATTTTAACAACTCTTGGGGCAATGATGAATGCAACTGTAGATCTGAGCTGAAATTGTATTTATTATTTTTTAAATAATGGGTAGTAGATACAGAAGAAAGAGTGGAACTGATGGCTTGATGCAGGACATGCCTGCAAAGGATTTAGCCATTCTAGTATTAATCATAAATCCTTTCCAAAGGTAGGCCTGTATTATTGCTTTTAATTTTATGATTCTACTTATTAAATGGTGGCTTATTTACAATAAAATGACCAAGGAACACAGACCTGTTTTTTGGCTTCATACTAACTAGCTTTACTTGACAATGCATGAATTTGAAGGATTTTAATTTTAAAAATATATTGTCTTTTCAAGGTTTATTGTGATTATCATGGTCACTCCCGAAAGAAGAATGTATTTATGTATGGCTGCAGCATCAAAGAGACAGTGTGGCATACAAATGATAATGCAGCGTCATGTGATGTTGTGGAAGATGTGGGATACAGGGTAATTATTATAGATAAGGCAGGAAATTTTGAATTTCAAATATGCGTAAAACTACAGAACACAAAACGTATAGAAATTACTTAGAGTCAGTAAAATGTTGCCTTTTTGCTATTCAGTTTCAGATTTTTTGTTTGAAATGTTTCTTCTAAAAGTTTTTGCTTTTCACGTTTTTTTAAATTAAAGTATACTTGATTTACAATATTATATTAGTTTTGGATGCATTATATAGTTATTTGTTATTTTTATAGATTATGCTCTATTTAAAGTTATTATAAAATGTTGACTATTCTCTGTGCTGTACAACATATTGTTTATTTGTTTATTGTATACATAGTAGTATGTATCTCTTAATCCATTATCCTAATCTTGCCACTATCCCCATTCCTCTTGCACCTGGTAACAACTAGCTTATTATATATCTATGAGTCTGTTTCTGTTTTGTTATATACAGTCATTTGTTTTATTTTGGGGGGTTCCAGATATAAATGATAATATACAGTATTTGTCTTTCTCGGACTTATTTCACTGAACATAATATTCTCCAGGTCCATCCATGTTATTGCAAATGGCAAAATTTCATTTTTTATGACTGAATAATTTTCCATTGTAGATATGTATCACATCTTCTTTATCCATTCATCTGTTGATGCACACATAGATTACTTCCATGTCTTGGCTATTATAAATTGTATGGCTGTAAACATTGGGATATATGTGTCTTTTTGAATTAGTTTTCTAGTTTCTGGGTATATGCCCAGGGATAGGATTGCTGGATCATATGGTAGCTTTCTTTTTGTATTTTTACTGCTCTCTGTAGTGGCTCCATCAATTTACATTCCCATCAACAGTGTAGGAGGGTTCCCTTTTCTCCATATCCTCTCTAGCATTTATTATTTGTAGAATTTTTGATGGTGGCCATTATAACCCAGATGAAGTGATAGCTCATGTGGTTTTGATTTGCATTTCTCTACAAATTAATGATGTTGAGCATCTTTTTGTGTGCCTATTGGCCATCTGTATGTCTTCACTGGAAAAATAGCCATTTTCTGTCCATTCGGTTTTTCTGCCAACTTCTTAATTGGGTTGTTTATTTTTTAATATTTAATTGTATGAACTATTTATATATTTTGGATATTAGCCCCCTCAGTGATTTGCAGATGTTTTCTCCCATTATATTGGTTGTCTTTTCATTTTGTCAATCATTTCCTTTACTGTGTAAAAACTTTTTAATTAGGTCCTAGTTATTTATCTTTGCTTTTGTTTTCTTTACCTGAAGAGACAGATTAAGAAAAATATTGCTACTACTCATGTGAAAGTGTTCTGCCAGTGTTTTCTGCTGTGAGTTTTATTGTGAAGGGAAGGGAAAGTCACTCAGTTGTGTCCAACTCTTTGCGACCCCATGGACTATACAGTCTGTGGAATTCTCCAGGCTAGAATACTGGAGTGGGTAGACTTTCCCTTCTCCAGGATTCTAACTTAAAAGGTCTAAACAATAGAAAACTGATATACAAATCAATAACAGAATCTATTTATTTATTAGAGACAAATAGCGGGAGTAAAACTATAGTCATGGTACCAAATCTGTAATTTATCTTTCATAATTACACAAGATTGTGGCATGTATCTCAGAGTGCAGAGTTTTACCGCTTTTACCTCATGATATCTCCTGTATTTAACTTCCGTACTGTTTATTTTATACTTTTATTGTTCAAATTTCAGCAATATAACTTAGCTTCTCTCCATGAGGGGACAATAGTAAGCTTATAGTGCACTAAACAAAATTAAAAGCCTACGGAATAACTTCACCTCCTATTTGCTAAATTAAAGGTTAAAATTATTTATTAACAGTAAAACAAAGAACTCCTAACTCTCATATTACTCTCAACTACTTGCTTCCTTTATCATAGATTAATTGACTATATGTTAGTGGTTTATTTCTGGGCTCTCTATTCTGTTCCACTGATCTGTGTGTTTTTTTTTTATTTTTTATTTTTTTTTATAATTAGTTTTGCCATACAATGACATGATATCGCCATGGGTTTACATATGCTCCCCCTCCAGAACCCCCCTCCCTCCTCCCTCCCTCCTCCTTCCCCCTGGGAAATCTCGATGTACCAGCCCCGAGCATCAATCTTGGGCTGGCGATTGATTTCACATATGATAATTAACATGTTTCAATGCCATTCTCCCATATCATCCCACCCTTGCCCTCATCCACAGAGTCCACGAGTCTGTTCTATACATCTGCATTCCTTTTGCTGTCTCGCATGCTGGGTTCTCGTTACCGTCCTTCTAAATTCCATATATATGCGTTAGTATACTGTATTGTTGTTTTTCCTTCTGGCTTACTTCACTCTGGATAATGGGCTCCAGTTCTGTCCATACATAAACATAAAAATGGCTAACAAACACATGAAAAGATGCTCAACATCACTCGTTATCAGAGAAATGCAAATCAAAACCACAATGAGGTACCACTTTATACCAGCCAGAATGGCTGCAATCCAAAAATCTACAAGCAATAAACGTTGGAGAGGATGTGGAGAAAAGTGTCAGAGTATAGGTCTTTCAGTTTATTCCTAGATTTTTTAAATAAGATCCAGAGTGTAATTTGCTTTGGATTCTTGAACTAAATGATAGTTTTTTAATGTATAGAAAAGCAACAGATTTGTGTAGTTTGATCTTGATCCTTTACAAGAAAAATCCCAAATAAACAACCTAGCCTTCCATCTACATTAATTAGAAGAAGAAGAAGAAGAAAGGTCAAAATCAGCAAAAGAAAATAAATAATAAAGAGCAGAAATAAAATTGAGAACCTCCTCCAAATAGAAAATGTCAGTGAAGCCAAGAGTTGACTTTTTTTTTTGTAAAAGTCAGGCTCATTAAAAAGAGGTCCCAATAAACGAGGAGAAATGTCAGCTGATGTCATAGAGATACAAAAAAACTGTAAGAGAAAACTATGAACAGTTTTATGACAACAAAATTGGAAGACCTAGAGAAATGGATAAATTCCTAGAAATATACAGTCTTCCAGAACTGAATCAGGAAGAAATAAATAATCTGAACAAATTGATCAGCAGCAGTAAGGTTGAATCAGTAATCAAAAAACACCTAGCAAGCTGAAGTCCAGGACTTGATGACTCCATGGGGAAATTCTATCAGACATACATGGAAGAGGTAATACATATTTTTCTCAAACTGTTTCAAAAAACTGAAGAGGAGAGAACACCTAAATTCATCCTATGAGGCCAGCCAACTTTGCCCTGATACTGAAATCCAAAGACACTGCAGAAAAGATTATAGGCTAGTATTTCTGCTGAATGTAGATGCAGAAGTCCTCAAAAAAAAAACACTAGCAAACTGAATCCAAGAATATATGAAAAGAATCATACACCATGATCAAGTGGGATTATTCTGAGATTATAAGAAGTGTTCAGAATCCACAAATCAATCATTGTAATATACCACATTAACAAAAGGAAGGATAAAAATCACATGATCACCTCAATAGATACAGAAAAAAGCATTTGACAAAATTCATTCATTCATGGTAAAGATTCTCATCAAAGCTGGCACAGAGAGAACATACCTCAACATAATAAAGGCTGTTTGTAACAAACCCACACTAATATCATACTCAGCAGTGAAAAACTGAACGTTTTTCCTCTACAAGTGCTTTTCACACTTAGATTTTTATTCTACTTGGAACTTACTTTTGTATGAGATGGAGGGATATAATTTTTGTTTCCCCATGTGTATGTAACCAGTTGTGTTAGCGCCGTTTATTAAACAGTATCTCTTTCCTCTGCCAGTTTTATAAAGCCATGTATTATATACCTTGTTTCCCATGTATGGGTGTATCTTGAGGTATGCCTAGGATTGAAGTGAGATCTTTACTTTGCATCTTGTCTGCTTTTCATTCTGTCCCAGTGTCTCTCCTACCATATTTATGCCTAAATCAGCACCCCAGATTATTTTCCAAAACAGGTTTCAGTAACATACCACTACCTTTGGCAGAACTTCAAAGCACTTTTTCTTTTTGGTACCCTCTCTCTTCTTCCCAAAATAAATGAGTAGAGTCATATTAAAACTAGAAACACTCCACAAGTATAAAGTAATAAATAAAAAGTATCTTCCCTCAATCACTAAATAATCACTTTCACAATGTGTATTGTGAGACTTGCCTATAAGCACATTTGATCATAGGTATATGTAAAGATAGTAGATGAAGTTTTAAAATTTTTTTCACACTCCACAGTAATTTTTTTTCACATAATGTTTGATGGCCATCTTTTCATCTTTATATCCATCTCTGTCTCTTTTTGACAATTACACAAGATTTTCATTGTGTATTTTTGTTATTATTGTATGGATGTATCATAATTTATTTATTCAGTTTCCCTTGTTGGTGGCCACTTCGTTAGTATTGCCAAATTGTCTTTCATAAAGATTGTACAAATCAGTACTTCCCAATGAATGATAGTGCTGTTTCTCTAAATATCTTATTGTCACCTTTGCCAGGTGAAAAAATATCTGATGGTTTTAGTTTGTGTATCTGTAATTATAAATATATGAGATCAAGTATCTTTTACTATGTTTGCTCCCTATTTTTGATCCTGTGTTTGATCCAATTATGATCTCTATTTTTTTAAAATGGCCTTTTTCATATTATCTCTTTGCTTTGTATAAGTCAGCTAATTATTGTTTTAAATGTGTTATAAGTATATTGAATTTTTTATGATGTGCAGTAGTTTAAAACTTCTGTCGTATTTGTTGATTTTTTTTAAAGTGGTTTCTTCTTTTGAGGCTTAGAAAGATTTTTCTCATTCTAAGATGTTAAAAGTGGAGTTCCATATTTACTTTAAAGCTTTTAGTTTCATTTAAAAATTTAACTTACTAATTTAAAATTTAAATTCTCAATCTCATTAGAGTTTAATTTGATAGAAAGTGACTTTAGCTGGTTTTTCTCAGTGGCTGAGCAGTTGTGTTAGCATTTTGATCAATCTTCCTAACTAATAATAGTACTAACTTTAACAAACACCTTTTATTTTAATTCTGTACTCTCTTTCTAAAGATGTGCTATTCCTACACCAGTATCACGATTTAACTTCTGTTAGATATATATTTATCTCTTGGATTATTTCTCTAGTCATAGCCTTTGATTCAGAATTGTCCAGGGAATTTTATATTTTATTTTCAGGTGAATTTGAGAATAATTTTAAGTTGCAGAAATGTGGGCATTTAGATTGTGATTATCTTAGCTTTACTGATTAATATAGGGATGATTAACATTTACAGTGTCAATGCAAAGAAATAGAGGAAGACAATAGAATGGGAAACACTAGAGATCTCTTTAAGAAAATTAGAGATACAAAGGGAATATTTCATGCAAAGATGGGCTCAATAAAGGACAGAAATGGTAGATGGGCTCAATAAAGGACAGAAATGGTATGGACCTAACAGAAGCAGAAGATATTAAGAAGAGGTGGTAAAAATACACAGAAGAACTGTACAAAAAAGATCATCACGATCCAGATAATCACAATGGTGTGATCATTCACCTAGAGCCAGACATCCTGGAATGTGAAGTCAAGTGGGCCTTAGGAAGCATCTCTACGAACAAAGCTAGTGGAGGTGATGGAATTCTGGTTGAGCTATTTGAAATCCTAAAAGATGATGCTGTGAAAGTGCTGCACTCAATGTGTCATCAAATTTGGAAAACTCAGCAGTGGCCACAGGACTGGAAAAGGTCAGTTTTCATTCCAATCCCAAAGAAAGGCAATGCCAAAGAATGCACAGACTATCACACAAATGCACTCATCTCACACGCTAGTAAAGTAATGCTCATAAGTTTCCAAGACAGGCTTCAGCAATACATGAGCCATGAACTTCCAGTTGTTCAAGCTGGTTTTAGAAAAGGCAGAGGAACCAGAGATCAAATTGCCAGCAACCGCTGGGTCATGGAAAAAGCAAAATAGTTCCAGAAAACCATCTATTTCTACTTTATTGACTATGCCAAAGCCTTTGACTGTGTGGATCACTATAAACTGTGGAAAATTCTGAAAGAGATGGGAATACCAGACCACCTAACCTGCCCCTTGGGAAAGCTGTGTGCAGGTCAGGAAGCAACAGTTAGAACTGGACATGGAACAACAGACTGGTTCCAAATAGGAAAAGGAGTACATCAAGGCTGTATATTGTCACCCTGCTTATTTAACTTACATGCAGAGTGCATCATGAGAAATGCTGGGCTGGAGGAAGTACAAGCTCGAATCAAGATTGCCTGGAGAAATATCAATTACCTCAGATAAGCAGATGACACCACCCTTATGGCAGAAAATGAAGAAGAACTAAAGAGCCTCTTGAAGAAAGTGAAAGAGGAGAGTGAAAAAGTTGGCTTACAGCTCAAAATTTAGAAAACTAGATCATGGCATCTGGTCCCATCACTTCATGGCAAATAGATGGGGAAACAGTAGAAACAGTGGCTGACTTTATTTTGGGGGGCCCCAAAATCACTGTAGATGGTGATTGCAGCCATGAAATTAAAAGATGCATACTCCTTGGAAGGAAAGTTATGACCAACCTAGACAGCATGTTAAAAAGCAGAGAAGTTACTTTGCAAACAAAGGTCCATCTAGTCAAGGCTGTGGTTTTTCCAGTAGTCCTGTATAGATGTGAGAGTTGGACTATAAAGAAAGCTGAGTGCCAAAGGATTGATGCTTTTGAACTGTGGTGTTGGAGAAGACTCTTGAGGGTCCCTTGGACTGCAAGGAGATCCAACAAGTCCATCCTAAAGGAGATCAGTCCTGGGTGTTCATTGGAAGGACTGATGCTGAAGCCAAAACTCCTAAATACTTTGGCCACCTCCTGCGAAGAGCTGACTCACTGGAAAAGACCCTGATGCTGGGAAAGATTGAGGGCAGGAGGAGAAAGGGACAACAGAGGATGAGATGGTTGGATGGCATCACCGAGTCAATGGACATGAATTTGGGTGAACTCAGGGAATTGGTGATGGGCAGGGTGGCCTGGCCAGCTGCAGTTCATTGGGTTGCAAAGAGTCGGACATGACTGAGCAACTGAACTGAACTGAAATTTTACATTGTTAAATCTGTTAGTCAGAACATCCTCATGACTAAAGCATCTTCATGACATATTCATTTTAATATATGTTTTTATTAATATTTTGAGACATGGTTTTCTTACATAGTTTTACTTCACTTATTGGTTATTACTATGAATATTACTTTTTCATTTTATTTTCTGACTACTATTTGTCTGGGAAAGCAGAAAAATCTGACTTAGTAAAAGTATTATTTTGATATTTTGGATAGCAGGGGATATAGGAAGAAGATCCACATGATTGTTGTCGTGACTGTGCTTTCATAAAAAATTTTTTTTTGAAATTAAAATTAATGACAGAAACCTCTTGAAATGTTTAATCATTTTTATCTTTGCAGACTTTGCCTAAGATTCTAAGCCATATCGCCCCAGCATTTTGCATGAGCAGCTGTAGCTTCGTAGTGGAAAAATCTAAAGAATCTACAGCTCGTGTTGTTGTTTGGAGAGAGATAGGAGTGCAAAGAAGCTATACCATGGAGAGTACATTGTGTGGCTGTGACCAGGGCAAATATAAGGTAAAACATTTCAGGATCTCTAGGTGTAGAAATATTTCAAGACTGTCCTTTCATATATACTCTAGTAGTTTTCAAGTGTATATTTAAATGATATGTTTTGTATACTGAGTTATATGTAATTAGCAATAATAGAATTGAATCATGCACAGTCTTAAGAACAGTCTCTCTCTTTTTTTAATTCTCTGAACTAAATAGCTTGCTTTGGGTCCTTATGAAATCTTAGTTGAGTCTGTTTATAGTCATAATTTTTAAGAAAGTACAATATAATATACATTTAAATAATAATTAGTGATTTATGATTTATAATGAACTCTGCAGGTAGTACATTACTAATAAAAAGTTCTATATCATTTAAATTTATTGAATATAAGTCTATTCTTATACATTTATAAATAGACACATTACACTTAGAAATAGACACATTACATTTATTTATTAAGTTTTTTTTATGTTTAGATTTTGTGCATGTGTGACATAAATGCATGAGTGTTTATTAGTCGCTCAGTTGTGTTCTACTCTTTGCTACCCCATGAACTGTAGCCAGCCAGGCTCCTCTGTCCATGAAATTCTCCAGGCAGTAATACTGGAGTGGGTTGCCATTCTCTTCTCCAGGGGATCTTTCTGACCCAGGGATTGAACCTGGGTCTCCTGCATTGCAGGCAGATTCATTATCATCTGAGTCACTGGAGAAGCCCTTTCAATGCATATCCATTCACTAATTTTTTCTTTTCTTTACTAAGATTCTTCTGTGCTGCCGTAGGCTTTTATTGGAAGAGAGTTCAGACTTTACTTTTGAAATTTAAGGGTAAATTTTAGAGTAACTTCCCTGATGGCTCAGAGGGTAAAGATACACCTGCAGTGCAGGAGACCCAGGTTTGATCCCTGGGTCGGGAAGATCCCCTGGAGAAGTGAATGGAAACCTACTCCAGTATTCGTGCCTGGAGAATTCCATGGACAGAGGAATCTGGCGGGCTACAGTCCATAGGGTCACACAGAGTTGGACACGACTGAGTGACTAACACACACAACAAATGTTAGGTGACTGAATTTTTTAAAGATTGAGAATGTCTTAGGAAATAAATAGACCTTAGGTAAAACAACTGTTATTCTGTTTAGCTGTGTCTTGTTTTTTGATGTGTGCAAGAGGAGTGTGAATCTCATGGTGATTTTCATGTATCTCACATAAAAGCAATTATAGCTTCATGTTTAGAAGGAGTTAAAAATCTTCCAGGTGGTTAGGATTAAAAATGTAAACATACTATGGTTGATGCCAGAATCTTTACTTGAAGAGCTTTGTGACTTTTCCATTCTGTAACAAACTGGGGAGAAAAAAAAGTATAGATTTTACAACTGATGTTCAAACTTTGGGGCCCTGGATGGGTAGAACTTGGTGAAATTTCAGTACTTTGTGCAGAGTGACTTTTCGCTAGTGACTCTAAGTTGACCTCAGAATATTGTTCTTTCAGAATGTGCTATCTTTTCAGATCTCTCCAAATATTGTAAAGTGGTGACTTCTAGACTCCCAAAGTCATGGTTGTGGTGAGAGAGGAGCTTGAGTACTGCAGCCCGCAAATTGTGCCTCATGCTCGTTGCTTTAGTGGACTGTATGTGTGTGGGATGGGAAAAGCTTGACAGTCACTTTTGTAAATGACCATAGGAAAAAAAATCTTGTACTTTGTGATTTAGGGAAACAGACTGTAAATTATTTTTTCTTAAAGAGATACTTTATGCAGTTGGGTTGGAAAAGGAAACTAAAAGCATCAGTGTCTAATGCCTCTTGAAATCATCTGTGGCATAATAACAGCAGGATTTTCTTATTAGATTTGTATTCTACTTATAGACTTTCATTGGGTTATTTTAAATGTTCTGTTTTTTCTTTGATAAATGTATTTGGTCATTGGAAAAAAACCACATAAAATATCTAAAATATATTTTGAAACATAAATTGTTAGGGAAGTTTTGTAAAAATTATTAATTTTAACTTTTAAAAATAAAACAGATACATAATAAATAGTTGACTTCCCAGGTGGTTCAGTGGTAAGAATCTGCCTGCCAATGCAGGAGACGCAGGAGACATGAGTTTGATTCTTAGGTCGGGAAGATCCCCTAGAGAAGGAAATGGCAACCCTCTAGTATTCTTGCATGAAAAAAAAATTGCATGGACAGAGGAGCCTGGTGGGCTACAGTGCATGGGGTTTCAAAGAGTCTGATATGACTGAATGAGTGGGCACACAATGAATAGTCATTTCTCTTTTATATGATTTATACTGATATACTTTATGTGATTTACACTGATAGAATTACATTGATTAATAAAACTCTTAAAGAAGTATGTCTTACTACTAAAAACAAGTTTTTTACATCTAAAATTTAATCCTTTTATCATAACATATGTTTCTTTTAAATTTTGTAACTAGCAAACTTTTTAAAAAGCAACTTGAGATTCATAGAAAAATTGAGTGCAAAATACAGAATTCCCATATGCCCCACCCTCCCCTCACACCACAAAATGTATACTTTTAAAACTTGTTATTATTAGCCAATAAGTTGTGTGAGTCTAATAATATTTTGAGAAACAAATCTTTTCACCCTCAAGAACATTCTTATATTATTGAATTTTAGGTTTCATATATTCTTTATTTTTGATGAGCTAATTCGGGAGTAGGCATAGCCTTTCTAAACCTTTTAGATTAAGAAGGCAAATGCATTTTCTAATAAAGTTAGTTAGGTTAAATTTCCTAGAGTATTTGGAGGTGGCCAAACTATTTAAACAGTCAGTCAGTCGTTATTTTAAAGGCACATGCCACATAGAGTAAAGGACAGTTTTTATAATTATCTCTTCAGTTGCCGTATGGTTTTAGATGGTCATTGAAAGTCAAGTCTGCTCTTATGTACACCTACAGCCTTTGTTGGTGTAAGGATTTTATTTACTTTAGAGTTTCATATTTATCTGAAAAGTAAATGATAAACAGTATCTTGATTTACAGTAATGAATTTTTATTCTTTATGTGGTAATGTTTAACTTTTGCTAAACCTTATATTGTTTATTGGGAAATTATTAGCTTAAAAAGTGTTGTGGTAAGGTTTTATTTTTGCTTTATTAGACCAAATTTGAAATGGGTATTCTTAACTGACATGAAACATAAGAGTTTATTTTACTTTGACCTCATTGGCTTAGATTTACTTAATTCTTTTTTTTTTTTTGACATAGTCACCTTTCTTTTGTTTGTTTTTTTACTCACTGGTTTCTATTTATCATGTAGAAAAAGTATGTATAAACTAATATTCAAGTATGCAGATTGGAGCCTTGATTGCAACAGTATTTCGACATCAGCATCCGAGTAGCAGATTATAAGTACTAGCAAGATCTTGTAAAAATATACTTTTACCCATGAGCTCCAAGAATAACTTAAGTTCAAGATAGTTATCTGTTTTTTTTCCCCTTCCCAGTGTGTTGGTGAAAATATTTTGCACACAGTAAATGAAAATAGACATTTAAGAATTTTTTTTTAAGATTGTTTCCTTTTTGACTTAAAATAATCTATATTGTTAAGACACTGTGCTTATGAGTTGTAGGTTCATACAAAGTAACAGGCTTTTATTTTATTAATATAGTTTCAAATTCTTTATATGTAATTTTAATGAGATCTAGCCAGAAGGTAGCAAATGTCCTGGTTACATGTTTATTATTGCTTTATTTCTAGGGTTTACAGATTGGTACTCGAGAATTGGAAGAGATGGGAGCAAAATTTTGTGTTGGTCTACTGCGTTTGAAAAGACTGACATCCCCATTGGAATATAATCTGCCTTCCAGCCTGCTTGACTTTGAGAATGACTTGATTGAATCGAGCTGCAAAGTAACTAGGTATACGACATACTTGTTTTATTCTTTTGTTATATGGTAGCATACTGTTAGACTTCATAATTAAGTAAGAGGAAAGGCACAGAGATTTTAACAGTCAAAAGCATTTTTAAAAGTTATATAAGTAAGTTTGTGCATCTAATGTATGTTCCAAAATGTGATCATATTCTTGATTCTTTTAACATTGGTATTTGGATAAAATTTTAGTGAATTACCCTTATATTTGAACTGCTATTTTAATAATGTTAATGATTTACTTCTAACTCAAAAGCAAGCATATATCAGATAATATATTAGTTAAGAATGCTTGGAGCTAAAATTCATACTTAAAAAGAAATTTTATTTTGTTGATAATCTATACACATCAAATGGCTTTCCAATAACTTCTGGTTACATCTACCAGAAACACCTAATATAGTGTCACTCTGAAAATTTCAGTACATGTTACAAGTATTTTTCTAAGTAGGTAATCTTTTGCTCCTAAAATCCAATGTCTGTAAATTTTGATCAGATACAGGCTCAGACATATTTTGATATCATATTTCTTAATCATAATACTAGAGTTTAATATTTTATAGTTTGATACATATAGGTAGAAATAGTCCCATTTTATAGAATCTTCATGGTTTTTGTTGGTAGACATTGACATCAGATTTGTTAATTTATTGCCAGACTCTGTTGTATGTATCAGCTTAGCAGTTTTAAGTGTATTAAAACATTGATTAGAACTCTATTTTTGTATAATGTGATAACTAAGATAGTAATTACCTGCGTTCTCTACACATTCAAAACACTTGGTAAATAATAATGGAAATAATTATAAATATATTTATTAAATAAATATGAATAAAGTTGTTCTCATCGATGTTCAGAAGCTTCCTTTTAACTTATTTTATATGTTTTTGATTTCTGTTCCTAATGTTTCATTGTTGGTGTTACCTCTTTATGGAGGTAAAATTCACAAATAAAATTGTAAGATATTTAAAGGATACAATGTGATGATTTGGTGTATGTATATATACACTGTGAAAGGATTTCCCCCATTGAGTTATTAACATGTCTATATATCATATCACAGATTTACTTTTGTGTATGTGTGTTGGGAAACATTTTTAAGTTCTGCTCTCCTAGCATATTTCAATTACATAATCCAGCGTTATCTGGTATAGTCACCATGTTATTCATTACTTTCTCAGACCTTATTTATCTCAACAACTGAAAGTTTGTATTATTTTTACCTCTCTCTATTGCCTCCTCTGCCTGCCTCCTACCCCTGGCAACCACTTTGCTACTCTCTGTTTCTATGAGTTGTTTCAATTTTTTTTTTTTAACATTTCACATGTAAATGACACCAAGCATTATTTTTCTTTGCTTGGCTTATTTCACTTAGCATAATGCCCTCCAGTTTCATCCATGTTGTAGCAAATGAAAGGATTTGCTTTTTTTAAAGGCTGAATAATATTCCATTGTATCAGTTCAGTTCAGTTGCTCAGTCATGTCTAACTCTTTGCGACCTAATGGACTGCAGCATGCCAGGCTTCCCTGTCCATCACCAGCTCCCAGAGCTTGCTCAAACTCAACGTCCATCGAGTTGGTGATGCCAGCCAACCGTCTCATCCTCTATTGTCCCCGTCTCCTCCTGCCTTCAGTCTTTCCCAGCATCAAGGAGTCAGTTATTTGCATCAGGTAGCCAAAGTATTGGAGCTTCAGCTTCTTCATCAGTCCTTCCAATGAACAGTCAGGACTGATTTCCTTTAGGATGGGCTAGTCCCCAGGGACTCTCAAGAGTCTTCTCCAATGCTGCAGTTCAAAAGCAACAATTCTTTGGCACTCAGCCTTCCTTATGGTCCAACTTTCATATCCATACATGACTACTGGAAAAACCATAGCTTTGATTAGATGGACCATTGTCAACAAAGTATTATCTCTGCTTTTTAATATGCTGCCTAGGTTTGCCATAGCTTTTCTTTATATCTATCTGCATTTTCTTTATCCATTCATCTGTCAATGGTCAGTTAGATAGTTTTCATAATTTGACTATGTGAATAATACTGCTTTGAACATAACAGTACAGTGTCTTAATGGTTTTCAGTGTACAGATCTTCCACTTTCTTGGTTAATTTTTTCCTAACTATTGTTTCTGATGCTATTGTAAGTGAAATTGTTTTCTTGATTTCTGTTTCTGATGTTTCATTGTTAGTGTATAGAAATGCAGCTGATGGTATTTTTACGGGTTCTATATAATGTCTTGTCTGTTGCAAGTAGAGAAAAATCTACTTTTTCCTTTCTTATTTGGGTGACTTTTATTTACTTTCTTGTCTCTTTGCTTAAGCCAGTACTGTGGTGAGAGTGGGCATCCTTGCTTTGTTCCTTATCTTAGAAGAAAAGCTTTTAGTATTTCATGGTTAGCTGTGGGCTTGTTGTATATAGCTTTTATTATGCAAGAGTGCATTTTCTCTTTACCTGGTTTGTTGAGAATTGAATGAATAGATGATGAATTTTGTCAAATGCTTTTCTGCATCTATTAAGATGATTATATGATTTTTATCCTTCATTTCATTAATGTGGTAAATCACATTGATTTGCATATGTTGAACAGAGGTGCCAGGTGATCATGATTTATGTATGAGTCTTTTAATGTATTATTGAATTTGATTTCCTAATACATTTTATTGAGGACTCTTACTTCTAAGTTCATCAGAGATATTGATCTATAGTTTTCTTTTTTTAAAATTTCTTTCTCTGACTTTGATATTTAGGATATGCTGATCTTATAAAATGAATTTGAAATTGTTCCCTCTTTTAATTTGGGAAGATTTTGAAAATAATTGCTATTATTTATTCTTTAAATGGTTGATAGAATCCATCATTGAAGCCATCTGATCCTGGGATTTTCTTTCTTGGGAGGTTTTTGAGTATTGATGCAGTCTCCTCACTCATAATTGCTCTGTTCAGATTTTCTATTTATTTCTTCATGATTCAGTCTTGGTAGGTTGTATGGTTCTAGAAATTTTTTCCATTTGTTCTTGATTGTCCAATTTGTTGGTGTATAATTGTTCATAGTAGTCTCTTATGTTCCTTTGTATTTTTTTATGTATCTTTTGTAATGTCTCTTTCATATATCATTTCGCCATTTTTTGTTTAGAAAGTCTTAACAGTTTATCTATTCTTTTTTTTAAAAAATTAACTCTAGATTTCATGGATCTTTTTAGTCTCTATTTTATTTATGTTTGTCTGATTTTTGTTATTTTTTGCCTTCTGCTAACTCTAGGCTTATTTATTCTTATTTTACTAGTTCCTTGACATGTAAAATTGGGTTTTTTATTTGAGATTTCCTTTTTCTTCATGTAGACCTTTATTGTTATAAACTTCCCTTTTAGAACTGATTTTGTTGCATGTCATTAGTTTTGGTATGTTGTATTTCCATTTTCGCTTCTCGTAAGATATTTTTTTAATCTCTTTTACACATTGGTTGTTCAGGAACATGTTGTGTAATCTCCACATATTTGTGAATTTTCCAGTTTTCCTAATTGACTTCTAATTTTCTTTTCTGGCCATATCATACAATTTGTAGGATCTTATTTCCCAAACCAGCAATTGAACCCAGGCCCTCAGCACTGAGAGTGCAGAGTCCTAACCACTGGACTGCCAGGGAATTCCCATTTGATTTTGAGTTTTGTATTGTTGTGGTTTGGCATAATATGATTTTGGTCTTCTTAACTTAATTAAGGCTTGTTTATGGGCTAAGATATGATTTACCCTGCATAATGTTCCATCTGTGCTTGAGAAGAATATGCTTTTTTTTTCTGTTGGAAAGCAGGTGCTATACATCTTGTCAGGTCTGTCTGACTTAATATGTAGTAGAATTCCATATATATATAACTTGGGAGAAATGGAAAAATTCTTAGAAAAGTATAACCTTCCAAAACTGAACCAGGAAGAAACAGAAAATTTGAACAGACCAATCACAAGCACAGAAATCAAAACTGTGATAAAAGATCTTCCAACCCACAAAAGCCCAGGACCAGATGGCTTCACAGGTGAATTCTACCAAAAATTTAGAGAAGAGCTAACACCTGTACTACTTAAACTCTTCCAAAAAATTGCAGAGGAAGGAAAACTCCCAAACTCATTCAAGGCCGCCACCATCACCCTTCTACCCAAATTAGACAAACATGCCACAAAAAAAGAAAACTACAGGCCAATATTACTGAACATAGATACAAAAATCCTCAACAAAATCCTAGCAAACAGACTCCAACACCATATTAAAAAGATCATACATTGTGATCAAGTGTGCTTTATTCCAGGGATGCAAGCATTCTTCAATATCTTCAAATCAATCAGTGTGATAAACCAAATTAACAAATTGAAAGATAAAAGCTCACAATGCATTAAAGATCTAACTGTAAGGACAGAAACTATAAAACTTTTAGTGGAAAACATAGGCAGAACACTCTCTGACATAAATCACAGCAAGATCCTCTATGACCTACCTCCCATAGTAATGGAAGTAAAAACAAATGGGACCTAATTAAATTTAAAAGCTTTTGCACAACAAAGGAAACTATAAGCAAAGTGAAAAGACAGCCCTCAGAATGGGAGAAAATAATAACAAATGAAACAACTGACAAAGAATTAATCTCCAAAATATATAAGCAGCTCATGCAGCTCAATACCACAAAAATGAACAGCCCAATCAAAAAGTGGGCCAAAGAACTAAACAGACATTTCTTCAAGGAAGACATACAGATAACTAATAAACACATGAAAAGATGCTCAACAGCATTCACTATTAGAGAAGTGCAAATCAAAACCACAGCGGGGTATCATTTCACACAGGTCAGAATGGCCCTCATCAAAAAGTCTACAAACAGTAAATGCTGGAGAGGATGTGGAGAAAAGGGCACCCTCTTACACTGTCGGTGGGAGTGCAAACTGGTGCAGCCACTATGGAAAACAGTGGAGATTTCTTTAAAAAAATGGGAGTAGAACTGCTATACGATGCAGCAATCCCACTGCTAGGCATGCACCATGAGGAAACCAGAATTGAAAGAGACATATATACCCCAGTGTTCACTGCAGCAGTATTTACAATAGCTAGGACATGGGAACAACCTAGATGTCCACCAGCAGATGACTGGATAAGGAAGCTGTGGTACATATACACAAGGGAATATTACTCAGCTATAAAAAGGAACACATTTGAGTCAGATCTAATGAGATGGATGAACCTAGAGCCTGTTATACAGAGTGAAGGGAGTCAGAAAGAGAAAAACAACTATTGTATATTAACACATATATGTGGAATTTAGAAAGACAATACCGATGATTCTACATGCAGGCAGCAAAGGAGACACATGTAAAAAACAAACTTTTAGACTCAGTGGGAGAAAGTGAGGGTGGGATCATCTGAGAGAGTAGCACTGAAACATGTACATTACCATATGTAAAATAGATGACCAGTGCAGGTTTGATGCGTAAAGCAGGGCACCCAAAGCCAGTGCTCTGAGATAGGGTGGAGAAGGGGGGTTAGGATGGGGGGGATGCATGTATACCTGTGGCCAATTGGTGTTGGTGTAAGGCAGAAACCACCATAATATTATCATTATCCTCTAATTAAAATATGAATTAAAAATAAAGATCAACAGTGTAAGATGGCACACAAAAAATAAAATTCTTAATTGTGATGAATTAAGGGGAGATTAGGGGGAAAGAAACTCTCAAAAAAAAAAAAAAAGACTCGGGAGGATGATTTTTAAAACTTGATAAATATTGCCCAGGCTTCTAAGTCCAGCACTGTGGGAGCTCAGTAGAACTTATTTAGAAGAGACTTTTACTTACTCTTCTCACTTCACCCGCTTTTTTGCCTTTTGACTCTAAGTGAATAGCATCTCTGATTAAAAAACATCTTTGAAAAAGCTTCCTTCTATTTGGATTAGGGGATGGCCTAAGCAAGGAGATCTAAAGGTCTGATTGATCTTATAAAGCCTGTTAATCAATTCTATTTTCAGTTTCCCCTGATAACCATTATCTTCAATTCCTGAACTTTTCTAGTGCTTTGTGATACAAATAGGCATTTTTTTTCTTGGCCTCCCCTACTGTAGATGCTCAGCAAAGTGGAGCAAGTTAGAACTCAAACTTCCTGTTTTCAGCCATCTTCCTCCATCTTCCAATATTTTGTTAATATCTCTTCTTTGCTGTTATCTCTTCAGTCTTGTTTTTTTTATACATTTATCCTTTTTAAAAAGTTATTTTTTTCTGTCATCCTAGTGGCTTTTGAGATCCACTATGTTTATCATAAGTTATATAACTTTTTTTTCAGTGAAACAAAAAGAAATTATAATTTAACTATATTTTATATTGTCAGGGCATTTGTTGGAAATTACCACACATAGATCATTTTAATTTTACCCGACTGTATTTGTTGTATAATAAAAATTCCATTTCATAAAACACTAAGTCTGCCTTATATCTTTCCTAGGGGGTATGTTTCTTTTAGGTCAGAGTTGGGAATGTTGGTGAAAGTCATTTAAGAACTTAAAACTTGTTGGGCTGTACCCTATAGGCCTGCAATTCTTGTAACTGCCCAGCTGTAAGACCAAATAAAGCACCCAGAGATAAGTAGAGAGATCAGTGGTTTTCTTCCATAGCAAGTCTTAACACGCCTGATGAAAGGTCTTGGAGGCAGGACATGGCAGTAGTTTTGGCTATGATGGTGGGGGTGGGTGTTACCAGTTTTACAGGGAACTAGCATCAGGTTGTCTCATCAGTTACTAGGGAAACCAGCCAAGGGCTTGTTCCTTATCACCACTTTGATAAACTATCAATAGTGGGTGGAGCCATTCTTAAAGCTCAACATTCAGAAAACTAAGATCAAGGCATCCGGTCCCATCACTTCATGGCAAATAATTGGGGAAACAGTGGCTGACTTTACTTTTTGGGGCTCCAAAATCACTACAGATGGTGACTGCAGCCATGAAATTAAAAGATACTTACTCCTTGGAAGGAAAGTTATGACCCACCTACACAGCATATTAAAAAACAGACAATACTTTGCCTGTCGACAGAGGTCTGTCCAGTCAAAGCTGTGGTTTTTCCAGTAGCCATGTATGGATGTGAGAGTTGAACTATAAAGAAAGCTGAACGCCAAAGAATTGATGCTTTTGGACTATGGTGTTGGAGAAGACTCTTGAGAGTCCCTTAGACTGCGAGAGATCCAATCAGTCCATCTTAAAGGAGATCAGTCCTGGGTGTTCATTTGAAGGACTGATGCTGAAGCTGAGACTCAGTACTTTGGCCACCTCATGCTGCACTGGGTCTTAGTTGCAGCACTCGGGATCTTCATTGCCATTTGTGGCCTTAGTTGCAGCATGCAGGCTGTAGCTTCCTAACCAGGGATTGAACCTGGGCTGCTTGCATGGGGAGTGTAGTGTCTTAAATCATTGGACCACCAGGGAAGTCCCCAGCAAAAGTGTTTTTACCTGTTAGCTGAACTATTAAACAGTATTTTTAGTGACCCTCTCTTAGAGGATTTGAGAACTGATAAAACATTTAATAATATTTCTCATTAGGATTTGTGATGGTGACTAAATTTCAGGATATTAAGCATATGATTTTAAGTATGTTTTAAAACATTATGGGAAAGTAAAATGAAGCCTATTTACTATCTTGTAATCAAATAGTGTCTGGATTTTTTTTTAATTGAGATGAAATTCATACAGCTTAAAAATTACCATTTTAAAAGGAACAAATTTAATGGCATTTAGTATGTTCACAATGTTGTACAACCATCAATCACCTCTATCTAATACCATTTTTTTTTCTTTAATCATCTGCCCAGAGGAAATCTTCATACCATTAAGCAGCATTTCCAGTGGGGTGTGGGTTTGATACCTAAGATTCCCCATGCCTCATGGCCGAAAAACCAAAACATAAAACAGAAGCAATATTGTAACAAATTTAATAAAGACTTTTTAAAAAAAAACAATCCACATCAAAAAAAAAAGCACTTAGGAAAAGGAATAAAATTATTCTTCTCACATAGATGTCTGTTTGAAACTTCAAAATAAGACTGTTAGAATAAGGAAGACCACATATTCATTTGAAGAAGATTCATTTTCTCCTCTGACAGGCCATAGAGAAGGGCAGATTTCCCCAATTTAGTGAGGAACTGAGCTGATTTGAGGTAGGTTTGTAAAACTTACGAAATGTGTAATTCTTCATTCTTCCCTCCCCCCTTTCTAAGTTGTCACCCTCCAGAGGTCACAGTTGTAGGCCCCAGGTTTCTCGCAAGACTGCCCCAAATTCTCTTATTTTCTGTTGTATTTGTTTTGCTGCTTTCTCCTTTGCATTTCAGCTTCTTGCTCTGTGTATTTCATGACAATGTATGGCAAAACCAACACAATCATGTAAAGAAAAAAAAATTAAAAAAAAGAAAGAATTTGTCAAATGCCACTAGAGAAAAACTGTGGGATGTCACATCTCTGTAACTCCTTTCTTCCAGAAAACTTGGCAGCCTGGAATTCCAGCTTTTGCCTCCATTCTTTTTTTAAAAATTTTCTTTACTTTATTGTGTTGGTTTTGCCATACATTGACATGAAACCGCCATGGGTTTACATATGCTCCCCCTCCAGAACCCCCCTCCCTCCTCCCTCCCGATTCCCTCCCCCTGGGTCATCTCGATGCACCAGCCCTGAGCATCAGCCCTGGGCTGGCGATTGATTTCACATATGATAATTAACATGTTTCAATGCCATTCTCCCATATCATCCCACCCTTGCCCTCTTCCACAGAGTCCACGAGTCTGTTCTGTACATCTGCATTTCTTTTGCTGTCTCGCATGCAGGGTTCTCATTACCATCTTTCTAAATTCCATATATATGCGTTAGTATACTGTATTGTTGTTTTTCCTTCTGGCTTACTTCACTCTGGATAATAGGCTCCAGTTCCATTCTTTTGAAATTGTTGAAAGCTACTCTATCTCTTGGCTGTGGCTCTTGCTGGGCCTTGGTTTCCTCTGGACTTTGCCCCATGCACCTTTTCTCTTGGTTGATATTGCTTTGTATATCTTCAGTGTAATAAGTAATAACTTTGAATATAACTCTGTGCTGAATCTTGTAAATCTTCCTAGCAAATCACTAAACCTACAACCAAGATCATTCTATCCAGCAAGGATCTCATTCAGATTCGACAGAGAAATCAAAAGCTTTACAGACAAGCAAAAGTTAAGAGAATTCAGCATCCTCCAAATCAGCTTTACAACAAATGCTAAGGGAACTTCTCTAGGCAGGAAACACAGGAGAAAGAAAAGACCTGTCAAAACAAACCTAAGACAATAAAGCAAATAGTAATAGGATCATAATATCAACAATTACTTTAAATGTAAGTGGATTAAGTGTTCCAAACAGAAGACACAGACTGGCTGAATGGATCATTCAAAGCAAGATCCATGTATATGCTATGTACAAGAGACCCACTTCAGACCTTGGGAAACAATACAGACTGAAAGTGAGGAGCTGCGAAAAAATATTCCATGCAAATATTCCAGAGAAAGCTGGAGTAGCAATACTCATCCCACATAAAATAGACTTCAGAATAAAGACTGTTATGTAGGAAGAACAGCAATTATTGATCAAGGAATCAACCCGAGAAGAAGATACTACAATTATAAAAATATGTGCACCCAGCAAAGGAGCACCTCAATATATAAGGCAAATGCTAACAGCTGTAAAAGGGGAAATCAACAGTAACACAAATAATAGTGGGGGACTGTAACACTTAACTCACACCAATGGACAGATCATCCAAACAAAATTATTACTAAGGAAACATAAGCCTTAAATAACACATTAGATTAGATGAACCTAATTGATATCTACAGGATGTTCCATTCAAAAGCAGCAAAATATACATTTTTCCCCTAGTGCGCATGGAACATTCTTAAGGAGAGATTACATCTTGGGTCACAAATCAAGCTTTGGTAAATTTAAGAAAATTGAAATCATATCAAGCATTTTTTTTAACTACAATGCTATGAAATTAGATATCAATTACAGGGGGAAAACTAAAAAAAAATACAAACACATGGAGGCTAAACAATATACTTCTAAATAACCAAGAGGTCACTGAAGAAGTCAAAGAAGAAATGAAAAAATGCCTAGAAACAGATGACAACAAAAACACAACCCAAAGCCTATGGGGTACAGCAGGAACAGTACTAAGCGAGAAGTTTATAGTAATACAACCCTACCTCAAGAAACAAGAAAATCATCAAATAAGCAGCCTAACCTTACATCCAAAGCAACTAGAAAAAGAACAGAAAACCCACAAAATTAATAGAAGGAAATAAATCCTAAAGGTCAGCAGGAATAACTGAAAAAGAAATGAAGAAAATAGTAGCAAAGATCAATAAAACTAAATGCTGGTTTTTTGAGAAGATTAATGAACTTGATAAACCATTAGGCAACTTCATCAGGAAAAAGAATACTCAAGTGAATAACATTAGAAATGAAAAAGGAGAAGTTACAACTGACACCACAGAAATACAAAACATCGTAAGAGGCTACTACAAGCAAGTATATGCCAAATCAAATGGACAGCCTGAAAGAAATGGACAAATTTTTAGAAACATACAGCCTTCCAAGACTGAACCAGGAAGACATATATGAACAGACCAATCAGAAGTACTGAAGACAGAATATGAACAGACCAATCGCAAGCTCTGAAATAAAATCTGTGATCAAAAATCTTCTAGCAAACAAAAGCCCAGAGCCAGAGAAGCACTAACACCTATCTGCTCAAACTCTTCCAAAAAATTGCAGAGAGAGAAAAACACCCAGAATATTTGAAGCACCATGGTCAAAATAGAATGAATCACAGGTTTTTGAAAGTAAAAGAATAATTGTCATTTTAAAGGCAAATAATTAATTCAACTTTTTTTCCTAAAATCCTAACAGAATGATGATATTTTAGTTGTGTAACAGTGAAATTGTTCTTATGAATGTTAGATGTGTTGTAAACCAAATCACTCAGCCTGATTTATCAGTACTATTGTGTCATGGTGCAAGCTCTGAATGTTTAAGAGGAAGTTTACTATACAAGATCAAGTTGATTTTTCAATATATTTTTCACTTTCCTTTAATGAGCAATATTAAAACAATTCTAGGAAAAATGATACTCTCATCAGATGAGTTTTGCCTTCTCTTAAAATTAGAACCATATAACCCATTAACTTGTCTTTTCCATTTAAACTTCAGATATTTGAACTGAATTTAGTATTCAGTTGCAGGAATTCTTTCATTTTTGATGCCTAATAACATCAGCTTCTCTGCTCATTTGAAAATATTATTGTTTCATTTTTATTGTCTGATTTTATAGCTTTTAATTGCATCAGTAATAGGAAATTCTTTTTTGAAAGTAGGTAGGTTATAAACAAAAAAATACATCTATATGAAACTTAGATTGTTTTGGTCACAAAAGGGGAATGTTGAGATGTGTCTGTAGTGTTTCTTTGAGAGTGTATGTGTGTGTGTGTGTGTGTGTGTGTGTGTGTGTGTGTAAAGTCTCCCAAGTGGGGAGAAATCAGAATATGTGATTTTTTTGAAGAGGAAAGAATATGTTACCTAGTGGAAGGGTTGCCTTAATCCCAGACAGCCTACCTAATGAAATATTTAGAAGCACTTAGCGCTTTTAAGCAAAATATCTTCTGTGTCCCAAGGGAAAGTAATTAATCTGGGTATGGAATGTTCCCTTGTTTTTATTTTTATTCTTGACCGTTGGAGACTGTGAGGATGGGTATATGGGCTGTTCTTATGGCAAATGATTGTAGACTTAGAATAAGTGGTTTCAGGGTATTACTGGAGGAACCAATTAAATACCACAGTTTCTTATAAAGCCCCTTGAAATTATCTTTTACTTGATTTATAGTGATCAAAATAAACTCCTAAACCTACAAATTGATGAAATCCTTCAATAAAGTAACCTACTGAGAGAGTCTTTTTTTTTTTAGCTATCTAATTGTAGGATATATATTGATACTCTTGTCAGATAATTAAAAGTTAGCATTTCACTCTAGATTTTCAGCTATTACAAATCTCTTAATTTGTTCATTTGGATAATATTTTAACCCAAATTACTACTTGTGTTATATTGAAATCAAAGTTAATCCAGTATACTCAAATAATCTTATTTTAAAGCCTTGTAACCTAACTAAGTCTTGTGTGTTCTGTATGCTTTGGCTACAGCCCCACCACTTATGTTTTGGATGAAGATGAACCTCGATTCCTTGAAGAAGTTGATTACAGTGCAGAAAGTAATGATGACTTAGATATTGAATTGGCTGAAAACACAGGAGACTATGAACCTTCTGCCCAAGAAGAAGTACTTTCTGACTCTGAATCAAGAACATACCTATCTTGAGCCCTTTGCCATCACTTATTAATTGCAAAGAAGAAATGAAATATCTTGGTTTTTGTTACATAGGAAATTTGAGAGAATTGACTTTATAGAAAGCTGACTCAGAAAGACAGAAAGCATCTTGGACCTGTTTGGTTTCAAGACAATAAATATGTTATTAATTCATGATAAAATTGGCAGTTGTTTTCTTTTAGATATTCAGTGCACTTTAGATAGCATTGAAGTATCAAATATTGGATTTACTTTTTAAAAAAAAACCCTGAGTGTCACTGCATGAGTTTTTAATCTCCTTGTGGTTATATATCCTGCATCAAATGAATAATTTTGAAGTGCGTGAGAATATAAAGTCTAAATTCCAGAGTTGTTGAGAATCCTGAGTTACTGAAAACTAATATATATATACATGGATTCCTGTAGATGTGTCTGTGTAAGGATGGGTAGATATTGAAGATAAGACTGTTCTTCACAATCATGTTAACTGTTGAGTTGTGACTGAAATCATCCAGAGTTTGCCTTGAAACCATTACATTCTACATTTACCAAATTAAACAAATAAAAACTATATTAACTGTTGCATTCATTTCGTCATCCTTTTTAACCAGCTCAGATTATTTGGTCTGTGGAATTTTGGGGGAAATATTATAATAATCTGACATCTGAATACACTGATAAAAATTTGTGAAAAAAATGCTTAATTTATTAGCATTGTTTACATAGTAGAGGCATACATGTTGTAAAAAATATATTTGAACAGCTCTTTTCTCCAAAATTGTGTCTCATGGGTGCACCTGAAGTCTGCTGCTGCAGACTGTTAAAAAGCTTTGAAAATGTAGTGAAGGTATGAGCCAGTGTTAAATGTATATGAAGCTTATGCTGCATCTCCTGAGCTGTGCAGTTATTAAGCATACTGAAGTGAATTCATTTAGGGCATGCTGACACTGAGTTCTAGAAAAGGCAGTAAATTTCAGCCTTTTCTTGTAGTGACATCTTCCCAAGTTTAAGCTGTCCTGCTGCAGGAATGACTTTGTCTTTATTTGTGAAGCAAAATAAAACAAGTCCAATGACTTTGGATAAATGCTCTAAGAACTAAGTTTCTGTTGCAAAAAACAAATCCAAAAAGATAATGTATGAACAGACTTGCCAGGGCTTGGGTGCTTCAGTTTTGGCATGTTATCATCACATATTCTGGAGAATTTTTCAGAATCTTTCTTTAGAGACCTATAATAATGAAAAATAAATTATAAAGTGTTTCAGATTTTTGCACTTTCCAAACCAATGATTTTCATTGTCTTATTTGACACACCCACAGTGTGGCTTCTTTTTGGCACCAGAGGAACTAGGTTTAAAAACATAGCAAGGGGCCATAATATTGAGGTCTTATCTCTAAACAGGCTAATTCTTACTAATCTCAGAAAGTAAAGACTAAATAAATTGTGAGGTTGAACTAGCCCTCTTAGTGTATGGTGACCTGATTTAGGAAATATCAGGATACTTTAGCAAAGTAAAAGCATTATTTATTTAATGATTAATGATTTGTAAAGTTAATTATTTTATTATGTTATATATGAATAGAAAGTAATTACATATATAACTATAATTTTTTCAGAGGGTGGATTATAGAGCCACTCGTCTGTATGTGAACTTCTCTTGGATCTTACAAAACTAGAAATTAAAAATCAGAGGAGTCTGATATGAAAGGCAACTGCAGCTACAGAATATGCAGAATAACTCAGTGTGTGTGTTTCTTATGTTAGCAGTATAAAAACCTCTTACCATATGCTGCTGTCATACTTTATATTGATGAGGCATATCTTTTAGTATTTGCACACCTGAACATGCTTTTTATTAAATAATTATTCATAAGATTGAAGAGAAGTTCTTTATAGTTAGGAGATGACTAAAAAAAATAACTTTGGAAAAATTAGAAATAATTTAAATCCTAACTTTTCTAATTAGGGGTAAACTAAATTTCATTGGCTATTTGTAGCTAAAAATGCCCTAAATGTTACCTTTATCTTTTTAGATTTTCATAAAATGACTGAGATGCCTTCAGTGCCATAATCCTGATAATGAATATGGCTGATAAAGTGAAAGTCACTCAGTCATGTCCGACTCTTTGCGACCCAATGGATTATACAGTCCATGGAATTCTCCAGGCCAGAATACTGGAGTGGGTGGCCTTTCCCTTCTCCAGGGGACCTTCCTAACCCAGGGGTTGAACCCAGGCCTCCTGCATTGTAGGCAGATTCTTTACCACCTGAGCCACAAGGGAAGTGCAAGAATACTGGAGTGGGTAGCCTATCCCTTTTCCAGCGGATCTTCCGGACCCAGGAATCAAACCAGGGTCTCCTGCATTGCAGGTGGATTCTTTACCAACTGAGCTATCAGGAAACTGTGGTTGATAAACCAAGTCTAATAAATGAATTTACACTTATTTGATTTACTTCACATTTGAAACTGTGAATTTCGTAACTGTAGTTTTGATCTAACCCATTGGTTCTCAAATTGTGTATATATTGTGTGCATCAGAATGACTTGGAGAACTTGCTTCTCAAAACACAGATGACTGATTCTGTGGATCTGAGGTAGGGCCCCCAATGTGCAGTTCTTAAAAATTCTCAGGTGGTGAGGTTATTGGAGTCACACTGTAAGAACTGCTGATGTGATCTGATGTTCTGTTAGCATCACAGTTTCCTAAGAATCACAGGACTTATGAATTGGAATTCAGCACCAGAGATGAGTTAGAACAAGATAATTTATAGAATCAAGAAAATAGGCAGAGATAAAGAAGGTCACTGAGGGGCAGAGCTGGGGCTTTAGCCCAGGTCTCTTGACAACTAGCCTCATGTTCTTACCAAAGAAGGAGATGCTGTCCTTTGCCTTTCCTCCTAAAGTGAGGTATGTTAAAAGCTTGAGGGTCGGATTTTCTTGAGTTTATAAAATTCATCTGGCAAAAACCTATGGTTCACAATAGCTTTTTCTTTATCGTAGTCATAGTGTTGAATACAGGATTTTCTTCTGGATTAAGTATTGTTCTTAACCAGCCTCTGCCACTTCTGCCAGTTTTTGTGTGGTATTTAGAAACATGGAAACTTGTCTGAATCCCAATTACAAATAAGTAAGCTGGAGTTCCACTTTGGGTAGTACATTAACCACAGTGACTATGATACTTCTAAATTTCAATTATCTAAATTAAGGCAATCATATTTAATATAAGCCCTGAAATGGATAATATAATAAGTGTACTTATGGGGTTGTTTTTGTGCATGATCCAGAAATAAATTATAGTAGTGAGATGATAAATGTGTCTTTATAAATCCTTTTGCTTTCCTATATTTATTTTAATAATTATAAAATATTAATTGAAAATTAATGAACTTTTATTTTGGTGAAAGGTTAAACCCTAGTTCTCTCCATTAGAGAAAATCCTGTAGAAGTGATATTTTAATTGAAAGGCTTCCACAGGTGGTGCTAGTGGTAAAGAACCTGCCTGCCAATGCAAGAGACACAGGTTTGATCCCTGGATTGGGAACATCCGCTGGAGAAGGAAATGGCAACCCACTCCAGTATTCTTGCCTGGAGAATTCCATGGACAGAGGAGCATGGCAGGGTGCAGTCCATGGGATCACTAAGAGTCAGACATGACTGAGCATGCCCACTAACCCATCAATTCTATTTTACATGACAGAATGTTATCATTAATTATTGCTTCCCTGGTGGCTCAGACAGTAAAGACTCAGCCTGCAATGCTAGAAGACCCAGATTCGATCCCTGGGTCAGGAGGATCCCCTGGAGAAGGAAATGGTAACCCATTCCAGTATTCTTGCCTGGAAGATTCCATGGACAGAAGAGCCTGGGGGGTTACAGTCCATGGGGTTGCAAAGAGTCAGACATGACTGAACTACTATACTAATATCCCATCAATTCTACTTTACATGACAGAATATTATCATTAATTATTAAGTAAATATTTCTCTGGTGAAAGCATATTTAAGTTCCCACATTGAAAAACTCAGAAGAAAGTCTCATTTTCTTTATGATGATTAGTGTTTTGAAGATTTAGTCCTTGAAATGTTACATTTCAGTGTTTCTCACTATTAATGATATTTATAAAGCACTTCTTGCCTGTACTGGGCTGACACTACCTTGGAAAGCCTGCCTTTGTGGTGCCCTCCTCTTTCTAGACCCAAACAGTAACTTAGGTCCATGGCCACTTATTCTTCCCGCCCCACTTCAAATGCCTTCTTCTCTATACTCAGGTGCTTGGACCTGCTGGCACCCTCTGTCAAATGTGATCAAGTCTTCAGAGCTCGGTTGGTTGTTTAGGGTACTGAGTCATTAAACCTTTTTTTTTTTTTTTCAGTTTGAGTTTGCTAAGCAGGCAGTGCCTAAATCCAAATGAATGGCCCTGTTTTGGTGGCATGGGAGGCATCATGCAGGCCAGCCAGAGTGTTATTTGGGAGTCTGGGACATGGTTGACACTGGTGAGTGTGGACAGGGTCTCTGTGGGTGTGCATTTGTGCAGAAAGTCACCCGCATGAAATGGAAATGGATTTGTGGTACCTTTCTAGCTGCAAACCCAGGCAGCTTTAAAGAGCTGAAGAGGTCTGGTTCTGAGTATTTAGAAAGGTTTATTTTTATAATATCAGATGTATGATGCTATCCATCTCAAAGACATCACTGATAGAGTGCCAAGTGAAGATGAGGTGAGGATCAGGAAAAATCTGCTCAGAGTAATTCTGATGCTGATCTTCCAATTACTTTTAATATACTTTTAAACCACATAAAGATCCATGATAAATGACAATGTGAAGAAATTATAAAAGGCAAAGATGCTCATTATTGAAAATTAAAGTAGAAAGGCTAGCTAGTGTTTAATAAATGCGAAGTCTACACCTTTGAAAATAGGTCAACTTCTCTGTAAGCTTATTTTCTTTAGCTGAAGGTATAATTGAGTAGGAAATTTTAAGACCATATTCTCATGTTCAGTGCCCATGGTAAAACAGTAAAGTCAAGTTATGTACTCTGTTTACAGTGTCATTTAAAAAAAACTTTTTATACTTTCCTAGTCTTTCTATTATCTATGATTGTTTTTCTTCCTTTTAATTCTTAGAAATGTTTGACATTTCATCTCTTTTCTTTTTCTTTCAAAATGTGAGCACGTGAAACAGAGTGCACAGATTGGATAGGATAAACTTCAGAATCTAAAAAAAAAATCATATTAAAGGATTATAATTTGTATTTCACATAGAAGAAAGTCCAACGCATAACTATCTTTGCCAACCTTTATTTCCCCCTCCTGAAGAGCTATCCAAGATGAAAAAATAACAAAAACTAAACCACTGTCTAACCCAGATCACTTACAGGATGGAGAGGGTACACCCAGTCTCCCCTTTGCCCTCACCAGCCTTCAAAATCTGTGTGTTCTGGGCTTGCCAACTTCTGGAGTGGAGCACATGACCTGAGCCGAGCCAGTCTGCTCTTCTTTCTGCTGAGCATCTGCAGTGGGCACATGATCGAAACTAGTCCAAACAGAATGTTGGGGCTTGGCGAAGGCAGTGCTGGAATGAAGACCCTGCTTTGGTAATGAAGGATATTCCGCTGGCAGCCACCAACCAGCCCTGAGAGGAGAGTGCGCCCGAGACAGCCAACATCTAAGGAAAAAGACATGGAGAAACTGAGTCTTTTTCTCACTTTAGTCCCACATCAAGCTGTACAGGAAATCTGAAATGCATCAGTTACATGGGCCTATAAATTGCCTTCTGAGTTTAGGCTATTTAAACTGAATTTTCTGTTACTGGAAAGGCTATGTCTGTTACACAGGTATGTATGTCTGAAACCTACCTGAAAACCCAGCCATCTTCAGTGTCCATCCCTGAAGGGGTGGCTCCGTGCAAATCACATGTCTTAAGAGAAGTTACAAGGGAAAGACACTCCGGAAAGGTCAAAACAGCAGATATCCCCTCACAGACAGAAAATGAAAGTGAAAGTCGCTCAGTCATGTCCAACTTTTTCCAACCCCATGGGTATAGTCCATGGACTTCTTTAGGCCAGAATACTGTAGTGGGTAGCCTTTCCCTTCTCCAGGGGATCTTTCCAACCCAGGGATCGAACCCAGGTCTCCCACATTGCAGGTGAATTCTTTACCAGCTGAGCCACAAGGGAAACCCTTCATGTCGATAAGGTCATATTTATTTTGTGTATACCAGGCAAGAATGGAGTCATATTTTCGTCATTGCTTACTTGAAACTCAGAGTTTAATTCCTCAAATGATGAAACCTGTTGTTACTGGCTTGTTCCAAGAGAATTTTATCCCAAGAGCTGACTTTTCAGTATCTCGAAAGTTCTCTGTAGTAGCGGAGGACACAAATGTTGTGAACTATTAATATTGAAAGTGAGTACCTCTTCTGTGGTGTGTCATACAAGGTGGACCCAGGGAGCAAGCTGAGACGGAACAGAGCTCCCTTTGTTGAGTTACATCAGTTACATCAGTTACCAATGAGCACATATAATGGGATGAAGTTGCAACATTACTCAGTTACTAATCTCAAAGCAATTTCCATCCAGCCACTGCTTAGAACTGCAAATCCCTGCCTTTCATCCACAGGTGATGCATAGATAAAGAACATTTCAACAGCTCTTTAAAATTTAAGAAGTTCATTTTTAAGTCAGTTCAGTTCATTTGAGCTTCACAAAAATGCTATTAATAAACAGAGACATTAGCATTTCCATTCAATATGTGAGGAACACAGGGCTTTGAGAGGCCATGTGATTTACCTGGACTTCAGTGTGTAGCAGAGCAGAGACTCAGACCCGCCTTGGGCGCCTCTGGCGACCACCTGCACTTCTCTCAAGGTGGTAACCAGCCGCCTGTGCCACCTCTGTGAGCAAGCTAGCCCATCAGCCTTGTGGAGGGAGCTTGATGACACTGGGAAAATAGGCAACTGTGTTATCACTGCGCACCGCAGGGTTCCTCAGGCAGGTGGGCAGAGCAGAACCTGACAGGATCAGTGTGCCCGAAGCACTCTCCTGGGTGCTTCAAGAAAACAATCCCAAGGGAGGCATTTTCTCTTTTAGCCTATGGAATGATTCTCCAAACCAGTATTTTTATGGATAGTTAGGAGGAAGACAGTCCATCCAGTTTTTGTTCCTAACCATTACATATATATATATATATAATTTTTTTTTTAAGGAAAGAGAGTCTGGAGTCTTTTTTATTTTATGTTTAATCAAATAGGTAATGGTTTTGTACAAGTCTTTCTCTGTCTTTTCTGCTTTCTCTTAAGGCTACTTTTCTAACTATAATGGTGAGGGAAATGATTTTTATCTAATATACTTACCTAAAGTTAGTTGTATCTCATAGACTCAACCTAAAGTATATTAAAAAAAATTATATTTTTACCAGGAAGATACTTTCTTCTTTTTTATCACTTTAACTGAGGGCCAATCAATAAGCTTTAGAAATAAACTGTTTTTTAACCTGTCTTTCTAGATTGAGTTTTAGTTAGAGGAATGTAGCCTTTTATAATATAAGACGAGAATAAGATGACCCAAACTCTCTAACCTTATATTTGTATTAGTGTATGATTGCGTTCTTGGCCCATCTTTAAGCCCATCAAATTTACAAAACCTTTTAGTAATACCACTCCAGAGCATGTCCATCCGTCCTATACTTGGAGTGAATAAAATAATGCTTTTCACTTTGATGATAATACAGCCTAGCATTTGCAGAGCACCTCCTATGTTATAAGCACTGTACTGTGTATCTGCCCATTTAATCTTCACAACAACCCTACGACAGGTACTAGTATCCCCATTTCATAGATGGGGAAGCCAACTTACTAAAGATCATAGATTTAATAAATGTTGGGACATCAATTGATTCTTTTTTTTAACATAAATTTATTTGTTTTAATTGGAGGCTAATTACTTTACAATATTGTATTGGTTCTGCCACACATTGATATGAATCCGCCATGGGTGTACATGTGTTCCCCATCCTGAAACCCCCTCCCACCTCCCTCCCCATCCCATCCCTCTGGGTCATGCTGGTGCACCAGCCCCGAGCACCCCGCATCATGCCTCAAACCTGGGCTGGTGATTCATTTCACATGTGATAATATACATGCTTCAATGCCATTCTCCCAAACCATCCCACCCTCGCCCTCTCCCACAGACTCCATTAGACTATTCTATACATCTGTGTCTCTTTTGCTGTCTCGCATACAGAGTTATTATTACCATCTTTCTAAATTCCATATATATGTGTTAGTATACTGTATTGGTGTTTTTCTTTCTGGCTTACTTCACTCTGTATAATAGGCTCCAGTTTCACCCACCTCATTAGAACTGATTCAAATGCATTCTTTTTAATAGCTGAGTAATATTCCATTGTGTATATGTACCACAGCTTTCTTATCCATTCATCTGCTGATGGACATCTAGGTTGCTTCCATGTCCTGGCTATTGTAAACAGTGCGGCGATGAACATTGGGGTACACGTGTCTCTTTCAATTCTGGTTTCCTCGGTGTGTATGCCCAGCAGTGGGATTGCTGGGTCATATGGCAGGTCTATTTCCAGTTTTTTAAGGAATCTCCACACTGTTCTCCATAGTGGTTGTACCATTTTTGAGCAGGAAGTGACTACTGAGGACTACCATATTAGGGATTTTACGAAATTTTGTCCCAGATTCCACAGTATCTCACCAAGGAGTACATGTCATGACCAGTATGGTTCAAGCATGGCGTATTTATGTGGGCCTGTCAATTTCCTTATACCTCCAAGGAACAGGTACAGCGGAACACTATTACGTCCAATCTCAGGCCCCTCACTAACTTGGGAACTGCAGCAGGATGCCCATCACACTAAACATCTCAGGAGTGTCTCTGTTTATGGGCTGTCCCCTGTCATATGCCTCCTTTAGAGGAAGCCTCACAAGGCTTACTGGGAAGGCTTGAAGAGTCTCTCACATTGTTGTGTAAGTAGAATCTGATTTAAATAACCTGTGGTGCTGAGGATGCCCTTTCATAGGTGTACTGTATTAGCTTGGACTTGCTGTCTATTTATTTCATTCACCAAATATTGTTATAGCTTGTGAGGTTATAGAAACCCAGATTTGTATGGTATGAAGTACAAAGCCCAGGCCAAAATAACAGCTTAGTAAATACTGTAACCTGTGGGTGATGGCCCATTTGACTCTATTTCGTTTATTCTACTTAGTATTTCAAAAATTGTCTCTCCTTCTGTAGAATCCTTAGTGCTGAAAAGGCCCTCAGAGGTCACCGAGTCTCTCATTCTCTTTTAGATGAATCCCGTCCAAGAGAGGGTAAGAGGCTTGCTTTAGGCCACCCCATTTTCTGACTCAGCTCCCTGAACCCCCTTTGACAGATCACCCTGATATATACACTCTACTGGCACCATCGGTTTAGGCTGAGCAGGACTGACTCAGTTTCAGAGTTGTTTCATATTCTGTTGACAATTACATTGCCCATCTTGCCATTTACAGCTCTGACTTTATAGCTTTGGGAAGCACCTTAAAGGATAATTGCAAATACTCTACCATCCAAATATGCACTCCCCATGATTAATAATGAGGCTTTTAAGAGGTGAGATAGGAGAGAAGCAAGATGATAGCTCATGTGAAATGCGAAATCTGGGCAAATGGGATTTGGTAATGGACTTTTCAGTGACACTTCTTGTCTGATCATTGGTCCACGGTTATGCTGGTACATTCTGTATTTTGAAAGGCATAAAATGTCAAAAGGCCCAAATATTGGTTAAGATTTTGAATATTTTGAAGAATTATATAAAACACTCATCAAGATACTGCTGAAGGAATGTGCAGATGTATATAAAGTTACCAACCAGCTTCAAAACAGGGACATTATCCTGGATCATCTGGATGTGTCAGTGCCCTTGCATGAACCCTTAAAAGTGGAAGAGGAAGGCAGAAGACTCAGAAAGGAGGCAGAAATCCATCAGAGAGATCTGAAGCACTGCTGCTGAAGACTCTGGTGATCGAAGTGGGGAGGCTGTGAGGCAAGGAATGCAGGTGATCCCAGAAGCTGGGGGTGACCCAGGCCCAGAACAAGGGCACGGGTCTCCAGTTCTCCAGGGAAAGGAAATCTGCCAAGAACTTAAGTGAACTTGGAGGCAGGCTGGTGCCCAGAGCCCCGCTGCCCTGCTGACACCTTGCCTGCAGTCTCCTAGATTCAGCCCAGATAGAGGGCCTTCTAACCTCGCTGGGCCCAGACTTCTGACTGAGAGAATCTGAGATAACACGCTTCTGTTGTTCAGTCTGTATATTTGGAATAATTTTTGTCTGCTAAATGTGTAGCAACAGAAAACTAATCCAGAGGAGTGAACACACACAAAAACCACCAGCCATCCAGCTCCCACATGTTGAGTTCTGCCTGTGTCTAATGAAACTGCAACTCAGCTCCTTGGGTAAACAACATTAACCACCTTTCCTGTTGTTTGAGCTAAACATTTTCATGTGTGGCATCAGCTTCAAGGTGCTGCTTTTTATTTGCTTGTGAGAGCATGGAAAGTTTATTTTAATCCCCCTTAGAATTATGAAAGTACAAGAATGAGGAAAATATACTTTCCTCATTTAGAAAACTCAAATAGTGTGGAATGGGTTGAATTTTAAGGCTTTCCATGAATTCTCAGTGTAGAATAACAGTTTGAGGGGAAAAGAGATAAAAACGCAGCAGATGAAACCACGAAGCAGCCCAGCACTGTCTTATAACTGCTGAGCACTCTGGAAAGTGGCCTGACTCCGCTGGGCTTAAATAGCTCAGCCAGTTTTGGTATCCATACTTGTGTGGAGTCATTTTCAAGATGCAGAGAGAGAACTGCACACTCTGTAGTGCTCTTGGCCACATAGTCTTATCTTCCTTGTGTTTTGAATCTACTACAGTGTTGCACTTTCTTGGCGTGACCTTGGCCATTTTAACTTTTTAATATCAGAAAGGTGGAATTTACCATTTAAAAATTTTAATACCAAAAAGGTGGAATTTTCTGGCTGTTTTTACTAAGTGTGGTCATAATTGTGCCTCAGTACAAATGGGATGACCAGTGAACAAATTCTCTGAGTCAGTGAGCCAGATGGAAAGGGTGAGACGGGTGCATGGTGTCAGTGCACCAGGAAGGGGAACTGTGGGAGCAGCCTTGGAGGTGTTTTTCTGGCATCCTCTTTGAGAGGGCCAGGGGCTGGATGCCGATGATACGAGCTGAGGGCACTAGGGGGCTGCAGGGAACTGTGCCATCATGAGGAAGACCCCACAGACACAGGCCTCCTGATACAACTGTCTCCAGAGGATGCCAGCAGCCCCTGGACGTGAGCCCGGAAAGCTGTGCCAAACAACCCGGAGGTTTACAGCTGAATTTGTTGCTCACAGTTAACCCGAGAGGCAGAGGCACCCAACAGGAAGAGGGCTACACTGGGACCCAATGACCTAAAAGAAACGCTTGTTTGCCTCTCCCTGCTCCTCACCCCTACATGCTGGAGGAGCATGGCCTGGAAGACCAGGGATGACGAGGTCAGCCACGACCTCCTCCCTGCCTGCCCTCAGGCTCTCAAGTCAGCCCTGGATGAGGGAGAAGACGAGGCTTGGATCACATCTGAAGTTAAATGTGTGAACTCAGATGTCATCAAGGGAAGGAAATGGGAGATTTGACACAGTATGACTAACAATAATCATTGACCGTTTTGTTAAGTGAAATTGTTACCAAACACCAGTTCATTCTCCCGATGCAGAGTGAGGCCAAACAAACGAAAATATCCTAGTTTGGAGCAGAGAAAGGTTTATTGCAGGGCTATGCAGGGTTTGGATGGCGCATACCCCCCAAAACTCTGAACTGCCCAAAGGGTTTCTGCAAGGCACTTTTAAAGGCCAGGTGACGGGGGTGGGGGGAGCGTGGTTAGTTGCTGCAAGCTTCTTGCTGTTCAAATCCTTGTTCTTGCACCTGTCCACATATGTCAGGCCATGCCATTCCTGTAAACCTCCAAGAAGACAAATGTTATTCTCTGTTCTGCAACGTTCTGTCTCTGTGTGAATGGGCTCTTGACGATCAGAGCCCTGAGAATAGGCTGTCCTGTATATTTCTAGCTGTAGGCAATGGTCTTTTACAAAAGGTGCAGAGCCAACATGAGTAAACACAGGAAAAGGAACAGATCTAATATGGAGTCAGATTTGTTCTTGCCTATTACAAATAAGCCAGACAGCGAAAGACAAATACTGTATGGTCTCACTTATATGTGGAATCTAGCAAAATAAAGAACAACCAAGCTTATAAATATAGAGAATAGACTGGTAGTTGCGAGAGGTGGGGTTGGAGGGTAGGCAATATGAGTGAAGGGGTCTAAAAGTACAAACTTCCAATTATAAGATGAGTGAGTCCTGGGGATATAATTTGTAGTATGGTAACTATAGTTAATTATGTTATTGTTGTGCTCAGTTGCTAAGTCATGTCTGACTCTGTGACCCTGTGGGCTGAAGCTTCCAGGCTCCTCTGTTCGTGGGATTTTCCAAGCAAGAATACTGGAGTAGGTTGCCATTTCCTCCTCCAGGGCATCTTCCAGACTCAGGGGTTGAAACATGTCTCCTGCATTGGCAAGTGGATTCTTTGCCACTGAGTCACCTGGGAAGCCCATAGTTAATTATAAAGAATCTGCCTGCAATGTGGGAGACCTAGGTTTGATCCCTGGGTCAGGAAGATCCCCTGGAGAAAGGAATAGCAACCCATTCCAGTATTCTTGCCTGGAGCTTTCCATGGACAGAGGAGCCTGGCGGGCTGCAGTCCTTGGGGTCCCAAAGAGTTGGACATAACTGAGCAACTAACACCTTCACTTTCATATTTGAAAGTTGCTAAAATTTTAAAGTTCTCATCACAAGTTTAAAGTTCTTTAAAGTTCTCATCACAAGAACAGATTAAAAAAATTATATACGGTGACAGATGTTAACTACACTTATTGTGGTGATTACTTTCATTACATACAAATATCGACTCGTTATGTTGCACACCTAAAACTAATATAATGTTATATATCAGTTATACTTCAATAAAAAAATCTTGTGAAAAATAGCATGGTTTCATTCTTGTACCCCCATAGAGCTGAGAACCGCTTAGTAAATTGGTACAGAGGTTATGCAGTAGGATTTCAGGGGTCCAGACAGCCTCCATGGGTGATGGGGGAAAGTGTGAGGATGGGCTTAGACTCAGTGTAGGAGATGAGTGAAGGTGGAATATGTTGACTGATAAAGAGTGAGTTCCCCATCTCTTCAGGGATATGGGATGAGACAGAAGTTCTTTAAAGCTCCTTCAAAACTGAGGCTTCTCCTCCTGTCCTGGGACCCTTGGGAGAGGTGGATAGGTAGGGGTGGCTCAGGAGGAGAGCAGGCTGGTGGTGGCCTGCACTGTGAATGGTCCTGGGGCCAGTCTGGGCCTGGAGGTCAGTGTCACTTGTGGCTAGCCTCTCCAGGCTGGGTCTCCAGTTGCCTTTGCACAGACTCAGGAAGGCTGTTCTGCTGGCACCATTTCCTGCTGCCCCTGGGCACAATGATACTCAAAACCAGTTGTATTAATACCAGGTGTTGCACTGGGTCTGGCCCAAGGACGCAAAGGGAGGTACAGCCAGGAGAGCTACCTGCAGGTCACTCCATCTCTGCTCTGCCAGGAGGGTCAGCCACTTCTCCTGTCTGGTCACCTCTGCCATGAATGTGGATAGACAGGGATATTTGCATGGTGTGAAGCCCTCGCGAAGGACAGTTAGCAGGTGACTGAACATCTTGGTCAGGGGACTTGGGGCCCTGAGTACTGTTGATGTTAAGTGTTTGGGGAGAGAAAGAAAACATAACAGATGGGATCATTAAGTTGCCCCCTAGGGCTTAGCAGGACACAGAGAATGGTAGGAGTTCAAGTCTACAGCTTCCATGGGCCTCCTGGGTCATCAAACCTATTTCCCTAAGGCATCAATTCTCTTATATCCTCCTCCCCTCCTGACACCCATCAAGGTGGGGACATTTGTCCTTGCTCAGTTCAATCCCTTCCTCTGACTCACAGGAAGAAGGCAGAGGGCTGTGTTGCTTTTGAGAGAGTCATCTCTTAGGCAGGTTGATAAGAAGTCTAGGGGTCCCCAAGGAGAGAGGAGTCTGGAATTCTCAAGGGGGAAGAAAGGACAAACTTATTTTTCTCTCTACTACATTCTTTAGGATTATATAACAATAATGTATCCTGCTTGGAGACAGTCTGGGAAAAAAACCTCCTGGCTAATCCTGTTATCTTAAAACGTAAATCATGGGAATGGGTCTGGTGAGGTCTTTACAACCTCCAAACATTCTTTTGATTCACTGTAATAACTAATTTGAGAGTATATAACTCCAGTGCTAATGCTTGCAAATGGGTATTCTTTCTACCCCCTTCTGATGCCTATGTCAGAAGCTTTCTCTATCTCCTTTATACTCTAATAAAACTTTATTATACAAAAGCTCTGAGTGATCAAGCCTTGTCTCTGGCCCCGGATTGAATTCTTCTCTTCCAGAGGCCAAGATTCCCGGCATCTTGGTTGTGATCTCGTCCACAACCTTTCACTTTCATGGGAAAAATACAGTGAAAAGAGGCCCACAGCAGCTTCTGCAGTGAGGCTGGGGCTCACTGCTGGGCCAGATTTAGCAAAGAGATAGGACTCCCAGTTGAACTTGAATTTCAGATAAACAGTAGAGTAAGATATTGGGGGCATTCTTGCACTAAGGGTTTATTCACTGTTTATCTGAAGCTCAAATTTGACTGGGTGTCCTGTAACCCAGGGTTATCTGATAACCCTTAACAAAGCCCAATTCTGCAGTCCACACCCCTTTCCCCAGAAGTGGGCAAAGCACTCCGTCTTTGGAGTGGGAAGAAGTCTAGCGGGGGACACCCCAGTCTTTACTATGAGGTGAGTGTGGGGCATGGGGTGTAACCTGAATGACCTGCTTGACCAGCTTGGGGTCAGACCCAACTGTGGTGTGATGGGCATGGAGTCCTCCTGTGATATTCAAGGTGAGCCACAATCACCTGCTTGCCTACCATATAGAAAGTCTAGAACCACCCCCTCTCGGGGTCTCCCTGCCACCTGGGGTTTGTGCACTTTAAAGGGATCAGCCCTGTTTCCACACTCCCTGCTCTGCTCCCTCCACCCGCCCCCTAGCCCTTAGCTCAGATCTCTGGCAGCCTCCATGGTTTCCTGAGGGAAGCCACTTACATACTTGCTGAAGGTTCTGCCAGTTTTGTTCAGATCAACGAGTTCAGGAGGGCTGCCCGGCCAGCTGGGCCTGGTGTTGAGCTGGGCTTGTCAGTCAGCTGCCTGTTTTCTAATAAGCTCTTGCTTCTCTCCTGCCAGCTGGCCGTGGCCAGGATGTTCCAGTCCAACCCAGCTGCTGTAGTATCATGAACCTCAAAGACTCGGGTCAGTTCCCCATCCCTGTGCACCCAGGAGGTGTCCTGGCTCTACAGCAAACATCCTCATGTCTCTTAGGCCACCTGCTCCACAAGGAGAGTGGTCCTAAAAGGAGAGGCCTTTGGTAAGGCCCAGGGCAGAGGAGCCTCTGGTGTCACCTTTAAAGAGCCAGGAAGGTCACCTGGCGACTCTTCCATGAACAAAGGCTGCTGGGCCCATGAAGGCAGAAAAGTAGTTAGAAACCTTAAGATGGTAGCTCCTCAAAATTCTTCCTGATCTTCCTGAATGGGAGAGAGAAAATGGGACTTCCTGCTGGGTTTTGGTCAATTTGCTCATATCATAGGGTTGTTTAAAGGAGTCCTAGCAGCTAGTTTGGCTTGGCTGTACCACGTAAGAGTGGCCTGTGTGCTGGGCAGGTGTGTGTGTGTGTGCTTGCGTGCGTGTGCAGTATAAGTCAACAAGTCTCTGGATCCCCTGTGCCCCTGGAACAGGCTGTCAACATGTCTCGTCTCACAGAGCACTTCTTCCAAGTCGTAAGCACACATACAATCCATATTGTGTTTGAAGGAGACAATAGTTCAAAGGGTTTGCCAAGCTATTTTTAACACTGGAGTCTGGAAGGAAAATGATGTCATGTGCTGGGAAGAGTGTCCAGATATTCCAGCAGACTGCAGCCAAAGAATTCTGGTTTGTGTTTGTTTCTCTCAGAATTGGGATCATTCAAAATAGGTGAGTTTTAAACCCCTCATTCCAAAAACCTTTGCTGCTTGACCCATGCCTGGAACAGCTTTCTCTCTTGTGGTTTATCAAACAGATACAAAGACTCCTGTAAAACAGGAAACTGGGTGGCAGTGAGTGAGCTGGTGGCAGGGGAAGAAGGGTCTCTGATAAGCAGGTGGACTTCACATTGCAGAGGAGCAGAAGGCTAACTACCTCAAAGTGAGAGAGAAAGAAAAGAAAAACGAAGTGATCATTTTAGGATTTTCTGCCTCTGCTCTGTGATCTTGGACACATTACTGAACCTTTCTGATTTTCAGTCATCTCATTTGTAACATGGTACTACCTAAACCTCTGAAGATTGTTGCGGGTATTAAGAAAATGAATGAAAATAGCTATTACAGTGCAGGGCACCTACTGGGTTAAACGAATATTAGTTCTTGCCTCTCCTTTCCTTTGATGTTGTTTTTTCCATTATCATGTTTTATTTCCCCTGTTGTTTACTAGGAAACACATGTTACAAAGGTCTCTCCCAGCTACTCTGACTACAGCTTTTAAGTGAGGAACAGCACCTCAAAGAAATACAGTCACAGTAGGGGTGGGAAAGCAGGAGGAGCACGGCTAGGATAGTCCTGTTCCCTTGGGAGTAGCTGCCCACGTCTCTGCAGGAAATGCTGGTTTTATTTGCAGATGTGTGAGGGCCTGACATAGTCCATGTGCTGACTGAGGAGAGAGGAAGGTCAACCTCCCTCTGGGCCAGAACTTCCAAAACAGCCCAGCCTGCAACCCTGTGTTGCAATGGCCGAGCAAACTGGGGTGGACGGAGAGGATGGGCACCTCACCTGGGCCAGTCTTCCTGGAGGAAGTTATGTCTGAGCTGGGACCTGTGGTTGAACTCTGAAGTCCGAACTCAGAGGCCAGGGAAGAGAATTCTGAGCAGCAAGAACAGAATATTCAGAAACCTGGAGAGAGATAGGCACAAGGTTTCAGAGAAGCTACAGGTGCTCAGTAGGGTCAGCGCAGAAGGTGGAGAGAGGGAAGGAGGAGGCCTGAGAAGTGAGCGGTGGCCCGACAGGGTGGCCCTTGGTGCAGACAGAGCTGTGTGGGCTGGATGAAGATGCCTCTGTGGGCATGGCACACGGAGCTCCTGCTCAGGACAGGGAGGGGATCTGTGAGCGTGTAGCCCATGTAGAAAGTGCTCTGGTGAGGAAAGGTGAGGATGTCTGTCTAACTCCATGGAAGGGAGTGTTATCCCTAAGATGAGAAAAGAGAGAGTGCAGAGCTGGGGTTACCTTCTCCCACCCTTGAGGAAGGTGATCAGGGATGAGCTAGATTAACCCTGCAGGAAAGCCCATAATTCCAGCACCCTCCAGTCTGCCAGTGTAGATGGTGGACATTTCTCCTTCATCTTTTAGCTATAGGAGCCCAAGAGAGGGAAGATGAAAAAGAGACATAAACGGCTGCAGCAGGCACCCCCACCTCGCCTCCCAGCAGCCTTCTTTCCCTTCTTCCTCACCGACTGAACCCTGGTTTATTGGGGATGTGTGTGCGCATGCTTGTTCCCCACCTAAATGGGCCCAAAGAGAAAGCGATATTTCCCAGACACAATTCTGCCAAAGCGACATCAGTGGAACGCACTGGGTGAGCCTTCTGGCCGGTTTGTAAGTGGGTGCGGGTTCCCGGGCCCGCGCTCTTTGTCCATCCCCGCTCCCGCAGCTCGGGGCGGGGCCTACACCCTTGGATTTCTGACCAGGTCCCGGCACTGTGCATGCTGCGGTCCAGGGAGCACGCTTTGAGAACCACTGCTCACTGTTGCTAAGGCCTGGGCGAAAAATCGTGTGTGAGCGGCTGTGGAGGCCTTCCGGTCTGCAGAGCAGCGGGAGGATGTGGGGGCGGGAGGAAGGTGAACCTGAATGGTGGGAATCATGACTGGGAGCCCTCGGGCGCCGCCACTGACTGTCGCCATCAGAGTAAACAAGATGTGCCTTTTGTTCTAAAGGACTGCAGCGACGTGACCAGATAAGGGTGTCCTCCCCATGGCGCGCGCAGGCCGCCTCCCAGCGCCCCCCACCCCCGGCCTGCGCCCACATGTCTGGACTCCGAGGCCCTGGGCTGCACAAGCCCTTCTGGGTGGCAGCGTGTTTTCTCCATCGGGACTCGGTTGTTACCATACACAGTGTTTATTTTTCTTCATAAAAATATGCAAGCTGTGTGCCTCCAAATGCTGGAAGCTCCGAATCTTCCATTTGTTTGTGGAGAGACAGACGGGGTGGCACACTCTCAGTCATACTATGAAATGCAGCCTGGCAGCCCCGGAGGGAGAAGGGAAGAAGGACACCTTGGGCTTCTCCTTCCCAGGAGCCAGGGGCTGGGACGCTGGGACCAGCTCCCATCCCCAGAAGGGGTCCTAACACACGTGTTCCCCCAGGGCGGGTGAGCGGGCCACTGTCAGGTCCATCCTCCCCCACCCTGGAGATAGGGCCCCGCGGGACATGCTGAGTCCCATTAATTTACTGTGGGTCACCAGGCATGGGTCCTTTTGGTTCCCAAATGGGAATGGCCTTTTCCCCCACTATTAACAAAAGTAATAAATGAACATTTAAACTTTTTCATGGAACAGACTGGAGACTGAAGAAAGAAAGACTAATGTCTCCCTGTCTGTATGTGTCTGTCTGTACCTAAGCTACCTTTTTCAACTGTGGACATCTTCCCCCAGGTTAACTCACCTAGATCTGTATCCTAAATTGTGATGCCTGAGTCTTACCCCACCGTGTGGCTATGTCTGCCTCAAAGAGAAAGGTGGTTAGTTAATTACCAGCTGTTTTTGCTTTTATAAGTTGTGCTGTATTGAACATCCTTCTACATACTTCTTAGCCCTCTTTGTTTCTTTACTTGTGTAGATTAAACTCTTAGCCGAGTAATTGCTTTTCAGGAACATTCCTGAACTTTCCTCCCTGAAGTCTGTGCAAAGATGCCTGACCCCATGGAGTAAGAGCCTCACCCCCACCATCACTCAGGATCACACTTTTTTGTTACGTTCTCTTAGATTTCTAATGATTAGTGTATCTTGACATGGAAAATCTTTATGTAATAAAGATTTAAAGTTTATTACATAAAGATTTAAAGTTTTTCTTCTTATCATAAACTGTAGTTAGAGTAAGTATTTTGTAACAATAATATTGTTGTTCAGTTGCTAAATAATATTCAACTCTTTTCAACCCCATGGATTGCAGCACACCAGGCTTCCCTGTCCTTCACTATCTCTCGGAGTTTGCTCAAACTCATGTCCATTGAATTGGTGATGCCATCTAGCCATCTCATCTTCTGCTGTCCCCTTCTCCTTTTGCCCTCATTTTTTCCCAGCCTCACAGTCTTTTCCAGTGAGTTGGCTCTTCTCATCAAGTGGACAGAGTATTGAAGCTTCAGCTTCAGTATCAGTTCTTCTAATGAATATTCAGGGTTGATTTCTTTTAGGATTGATTGGTTTGATCTCCTTGCTGTCCAAGGGACTTTCAAGAGTCTTTTCCAGTACCAGTTTGAAAGCATCAATTCTTTGGCACTTGTCTTTCTTTATGGTCCAACTCTCATGTCTATACATGACTAGTGGAAAAGCCATAGCTTTGACTACACAGACTTTTGTCAGCAAAGTGATGTCTCTGTTTTTTAATAAGGTTTGTCATAGCTTTTTTTCCCAAGGAGCAAACATCTTTTAATTGCATGGCTGTAGTCACCGTCTGCAGTGATTTTACAGCCCAAGAAAATAAATTCTGTCAGTTTCCACTTTTCCCCAATTTAATTGCCATGAAGTGATGGCACTGGATGCCATAATCTTAGTTTTTTGAATGTTGAGTTTTAAACCAGCTTTTTCACTCTCCTCTTTCACTTTCATCAAGAGGCTCTTTAGTTCCTTTTCGCTTTCTGCCATTAGAGTGGTGAAAGTGAAAGTCACTCAATTGTGACCCCATGCACTGTAGCCTGCCAGGCTCCTTTGTCCATGGAATTCTCCAGGCAAGAATACTGGAGTGGGTTGCCATTTCCTTCTCCAGCGGATCTTCCCAACCCAAGAATTGAATCTGAGTCTCCTGCATTGCAGGCAGATTCTTTACTGACTGAGCTATGAGGGAAGCCCATTAGTGTGGTATCATCTGCATATCTGAGGTTATTGATACTTCTCCTAGCAGCCTTGATTCCAGTTTGTGATTTATCCAGCCTAGCATTTCACATAATATACTCTGCATATAAGTTAAATAAGCTGGGTGAGAGTATACAACCTTGATGTACTTCTTTCCCAATTTTAAACCAGTCTATTGTTCCATGTCCGGTTCAAACTGTTGCTTCTTGACCTGCATACAGGTTTTTCAGGAGATGGGTATGGTGGTCTGGTGTTCCCATCTCTAAGAATTTTCCATGGTTTGTTATAAAGTCAGAGGCTTTAGCAGAGTCAATGAAGCAGAAATACATGTTTTTCTGGAATTCGCTTGCTTTTTCTATCATCCAACGGATGTTGGCAATTTGATTCTGTTTCCTCTGACTTTTCTAAACCCAGCTTGTGCATCTGGAAGTTCTCGATTTATGTACTGTTGAATCCTAGCTTGAAGGATTTTGAGCATTATTTTGCTAGTAGGAAGTCAAGTGATACGTGGAGTAACAGGTAAGTTTGGCCTTGGAGAAACAAAATGAAGCAGGGCAAAGGCTAACAGAGTTTTACCAAGAGAACACACTGGTCATAGCAAACACCTTCTTCCAACAACACAAGATACCACTCTACACATGGACATCACCGGATGGTCAATACTGAAATAGTAATATGCATTTGAATTTTTCCTTATTTTAACTTTTTCCTAATAAAAATGTTCATAGCTGAGACAAGTTGAAATACTAGTAAAATAAACACCCACATATCCTCCATCTAGAGTCAATGATTTACATTTTGCTATATATGATTTCTCTATCTCCATGAGTGTGTTTAAATTTTCCTAACAATCACAGAGCTGTTATCACACTGAAGAAAATTACCAATAATTTCATAATATTGTCAACTCCATATTCAAATTATTCCAGTACAGCAGTTGCTACATAATTTGTAGGGATAATATTCAGGACCCTCAGTCCTGGCTTAAGCATCATAGTCACCTGAGTCTATGTTTTAAGTAGGTGCTAGCACTAGAATTAGAAATTTTTTAAGGAATTTTGAAGGGTGAGGGAGGTAGGATTTTTTTGAATCGGAAGTTTTCCTGCAAGTTAACAAACTTATGTGGAGACGAAGTACCTAGGAGTCCTGGCTCAGGGGGGGTGGCAGGGCAGAAGGAAGGATCATGATCACCTTGGTGGGGGGGGGGGGGGGAGTGGCTCCCCCACTGGTGCTGCTGCAGTTAGCCCAGCGCAGAGAAAACAGCAGTGGACTAACAAAGCTAGGGGGGGTGTGTTACTGGTGTGGGAGGCTGCAGAGAGATGGTGACAGCACGAGTCCCCCCAGGCCCCTGACGATGACTTATTGTTTTGCAAGGTTGCTTTGCATCCTCAGCTTCATTGGCTAGGCTTGCTAATTGCCCGTTATCTGTTCCCTGTGGTCTGTCACCCTGTGGGGAAAAAACTGAACAGTTTTTATTTGCAGTTAGTGACATCTCTCATTGCCAGGAGAGTCCACTTCATTTAGAACTTGGATCCACTATGGTTTTCAACAGCAGTGCTTAATGAACTGGAGCCCAAGAAATAAGCAATAAACTGTCTGGCCTGCTTATCCAAATACCGTCTCTCTTGTCCTGACTGCAGTAATGTGTTCTATTTCCTGTTTTGTTTTGTTTTTTAGCTCTCAGCTAAAGGCCATGTTATACCAGTCCCAGTGCCTTTCTTTTTGGGAGCAGTGGAGATCTCAGCTTCACATTCATCTCTGAGCATTTCAAATGGTCTTTAGAGCTATTCTGAGGGTGTACCAAAGCCACTGAAGATGAGATTTCAGTAATGGCAATGGTTTGTCATCTTCCCTCTAATGAATACAACCTTTTTTTCTTTTGTATTTGTTTGGATTTATGTTAGCTTGGATTATGTACACTGGCAGGGTGTTTTTTTAATTTTTTTTTTATTTTTTAGTGAAATTAGTAAAGCCAATGTGAAAAAATTAAAATCTCGTTTTAATTACATAGAACAGATTAAAGTGGGGGCTGCCCACCAGAGATACTTCTAAGACGCATCTGAGAGTTGGATTTCAGGCTCTGTTTCAGAACTGTGGCTTTCTTTTGAAACAACTTTGCAGTAGGTTTGAAATCATCAGTAATTTGTTCATTGGAGGCAAGCATTTGTTTTTGCAGCTGCAGAGAGACAAACTCGGACTTGGTCATCAAGGGTCAAGGGCTTGGAGCATCAGTCTTAGAACAGTCATTTCTGAAGCCACTAAACTGTTCTGAGGCTCAGTTGCCTAAAGTCTTCTTTATCTCTGACCTTGAACATCCCACTCAGGTCTCCGACTCTGTCAGCAAAAATGAGCTCTTCAAAACCAGGATATTGCAGTTGTCTTGCATTTATTGAGATGGTGCATACAGGTTCCATACACACCACCCTTCACCCTTCTGCCCTGACTTAGAACTATAGTGAGTTTTATGTTTAATCATAATTGGGGACAAATTATGAATAAATGGTATCTGTAACATAAACGTATCACAGACAGGCTATGAAAGAGAACTGTTTTTATTTATCAAGGTTTTCTGAAAATTGTTTTACAGATAAATCCTAATTCTCCTATGTATGAAATATGCCAAAAAAAAAAAAAAAAACCCTTAAAGATGGAAAATCAAAATGCTTTAGTGATTGCTCTCAGTTCAGTTCAGTTCAGTCACTCAGTTATGTCCTACTCTTTGTGACCCTGGACTGCAACATGCCAGGCTTCCCTGTCCATCACCACCTCTTGGAGCTTTCTCAAACTCATGTCCATCAAGTTGATGGTGTCATCCAACCATCTCATCCTCGGTTGTTCCCGTCTCCTCCTTCCTTCAATCTTTCCCCACATCAGGGTCTTTTCTAAGGAGTCAGTTTTTTGTATCAGGTGGCCCAAGTGTTGGAGCTTCAGCTTCAGCATCAGACCTTCCAATGAGTATTCAGGACTGATTTCCTTTAGGATTGACTGGTTTGATTTCCTTGCTGTCCAAGGGACTCTCAAGAGTCTTTTCCAACATCACAGTTCAAAAGCATCAATTCTTCGGCAATCGGCTTTCTTTATGGTCCAACTCTTACATCCATACATGACCACTGGGAAAACCATAGCTTTGACTAGATGGATCTTTGACAGCAAAGTAATGTCTCTGCTTTTTAATATGCTGTCTAGTTTGGTCATAATTGTACTCTCTAAGAGCAAATGTCTTTTAATTTCATGGCTCCAGTCACCAGCTGCAGTGATTTTGGAGCCCAAGAAGAGTTATTTTGGAGCCCTAGTGATTACTCTAGACCACCTGAAACTGGTAGCATGTAAGCCATCTATCCATGCATGCATCCATCCATCCACCCAATCCTCTGTACATCCATCCACCCAACACTCCATCCACCAATCCATCCACCATCAACCCATGCATTCATCAGTCCATTCACTCAGCCATGTTTCTGCCATCTTATAAACTTGACGCTTTGACTTATGCACTGCATGAGTATGTCAGACACACTTTGTCCTGGACAAACAGATGATATGCCTGAATCCCTCACTGACTCCCAAGTCCTCCTCCCAGGAGTGCCTTTCCAATTCCAAAGCAATTAATCCAGAGTCTACCCCTCAACTACCTCCCTTACTGGATTTTTGCACTTACGGCCACTATCCATTTGCTCTATCATCCAAAGGCCAGATGCTAGGTAATTAGGAAGAGCCCCTGTATCCCAGAGTGCTCTGAAACTATTCAAACAAGCCAGTTTTAAGCCTGTTTACCCTGCCTTGCCAAAAAACCACAGTAAAGGCTCTTGTACACGTTTCCCCCTCACTCCCTCTGCCTCCTGATCATTTCTTTTGTTGTTGCTGTTAAGTGATTATTTTTGGGGCTGCATCAGGTTGCTGCATGTGGGCTCTTGGTTGTGGCATGTGAGCGTGGGCTTCTCTAGCTGTAGCTGGGCTCTGTGGCTTGCAGGCTTAGTTGCCTTCTGGAATGCAGGATCTTAGTTCCCCTACCAAGGGTTGATCCCTCATTCCCTGCATTTGCAGGCGGAATCTTAACCACTGGGCCACCAGGGAAGTCTTCTCCTGCCCATTTCTCATGCTTTTCCATGTGGCCCCTGAGGCACGGTGTGCCCTCTTCTCCTAGGAACTGTTTATTCAATGGCAATCCTCTCCTGATCTGTCAACTTTATCATAACTGAATAATATTAACCTATTAAGATGACTACTATGTGCTGGGCATTGTATGAGGCACTGCAATATGAAGGTGAGCAAATTGGAGTGCCTACTGTAAGGATCCTTACAGTTTGGATAGAGACACAGACAAGCAAATACAGATTGACAACTCAGGCAGAGCGGGAAGTGTAGATTTTCAATTTTGATGTGAGCACAAAGAAAGGGGGCTGCATCTTTGAAAGATGCAAGGGGAAAAACTATAGAGCACAGAGCGGGGCGGGTATGGGGGGATTAAGGAGGGACACATCATTTGGTGGAATGCAGGATTGGGGGAGAAGGAATGCTCAGGGTGGGGGCTTTAGAAGTTCCTGAATGCCACACTGAGGTTGGGGACAGTAATCTCTGAGTGGTGAGAAGCCAGAGAAGGTGTAGGAGCAGGTGACATGATCAAATGTCATCTGAGGGGGTGGCTGGAGTCCCTGAGGTCAGGAGTCAGGTCTCTAAGGTTGCTTGTTGGGCCTTGGAGAGCCAAGAAAGGAGTGGCAGGAGAGAAAGATTCAAGAGTCAATTTGGAGACTTAGCCACCAAGCCCCAGTGCCTAACAGAAGGCGCGGCCTCCTGAGTGCCAGTGTGTGACCCACAGCAGACTGTGAGGTGCTGTTAAGTGAGCTGGATGTGGAAGGATGGATGGATGAAAAGGACGGGGAGGGAAGGGTAATGTTTGCATGTTTGTAGAACCTTCTAGGGAAGACAGACAGAAGTAGCCTGTGGGTCATGGCTCTCCTAATGGAAACTTAGAGGATGAATGAGAATGCCTGGAAGGAAGGCCGATGGCAGAAATCTGTGCCAACATGTGGTGCTCATGTCAATGACTGCTCCTGGGTCCTCCCTCTGTGGTTTCCTCTTCTCAGCTCTCCTTCCTTCCTCCTTTCCCCTGTCACTGAATGTCACATGTCACGTGTGTGTGTGTGTGAAGGGGGGTGGGGGGAAAGGGCGAGTTGACTGGAATCTTCCCAGAGATTGAGAAGTGAAGGAGGGAGAGGTCAAAGCATCATTCATATTTGGTGACACAAAGAAACTGAAGAGGGCGGGAGGGAAGGCATGGCTTTGTGGAGGAGAAAGGGTGTCTCCTCCTCTGGGCAGAGAGGAAGTAGGTGAAAACAGGCTTGAGTGATTTAGAGGCAGAGAGAATGTTAGAGCTGAGTGTTTGCCTCTGAATCTAGAGGTGAGTGGAGGCTGGGCACCTGAGGCAGCAGGGTGTGTCACGGGCCCTTCCAGGAGGGCGAGAGACACTGTCACCGTTGAGCCAGTGGTAGGTGTCTGAGAGCCTTCTCGCACACATGATGGGCACGCAGATGCTGTGGGCAGTCTGAAGCCCATGAAGGTGAGCGACGCAGCCTCTGCCCTCGTGGGGCATGAGTCGGCAGCCTCACCCCTGGCTATAAAGCAAAGTGGCAGAAAGTGCTCCAACCGCTGTGAGCCTGAACCTTAAGAGACAAGCACAGCTTCCCAAAGGACGTGAATTTAAGCTTGATTTAGAGGATGCACAAGAGGCCAATGAGTTGAAAAAGAAGGGGACCAATTATTTGGTTGCAATCATGGCAAGCAGAAATGTCAACTCCTCAGTAGAAGAAGAAAACTAAACTTAAGTGATGGGGTTAGGGAGTGAAGGCAGTTTTAAAACGGTGCCTGTGGCTTTTTCTCTGTCTTTGCAAGTGATGATCCTCAGCAGTGACTGAACAGTGTTGAGCATGTTTCTAATGATCACATTGAGTCTTTGATATGTTTTATTTGTTTTCCCTGAAAACACAAATTTGACTCACTGGTGCTGGGTTTAGCCAGCAGCTCCTCTTCGAGGTACTTGGACTGTGGGCTATATATGTTTCCCAAATGAAATACAATCATCCTGCCTTTCTATTGGTCTTCCCAGGTGGTGTTAGCAGTAAAGTACCTGGCTGCCAATGCAGGAGACGTAAGAGACATGGGTTTGATTCCTGGGTTGGGAAGACCCCTTGGAAGGAGGACATGGCAACCCATTGCAGTATTTTTGCCTGGATAATCCCATGGACAGAGGAGCCTGGTGGGATATAGTCCATAGCGTCGCCAAGAGTCAGACATGACTGAAGCAAGTTAGCTGTTGCCACCACCTTCTATTCAGCATATAAACATGGAGCTCCTACTGTGTGCTGGGTGAAGGGGAGTGCAGGACGAATAGGGCTCCTATTTGAGCTTGCTTCAAATGGTTCTGTCTAGCTGTCTCTCTTTCCCTGGGAGGAGAGTCTGAAGGAAAAGAGAAGAAAATATGATAAAAATCCTGATCAATTAGAATCCAGCTGACAGAAACATGAATACCTTTGCAGGTGTATCAAAGCTAGAGATTTGCTAGCTTAAAAAAAAAAGCTTTCTGCATAGGCCTTGTGGGATTCACAGTGTTAGCTCCATATTTGAAGGTTCTGCATTTTTAGTGTAAAATTTCCCGCAATAATTGGATGAAAATGCCACATGGTTCGCCCAACTGACTTAGGCTGGGAGGCAGAGTAATACAAAAATATTTCAAAATGCAAGCTTGTGAATTTTAGAATTAAAACAAAATAGTTTATTGAAGTATATTTTACATATCATATAGCTCATCCATTTCAAGTGTTCAATTCAATGATTTTATTTTTGGGTAATTTTACCAATTTGTACATTCATCATAAATCACATTTCCCTAATAAGTTCTCCTGTGCATCTTTACTGTTAATCCCTGTTCCTCCCTATCGCCCTGTTCTGTATCCCAAACAACCACTCATCTACTTTGTCTCTGTATATTAGCCTTTCCCAGAATTTCAAATGGCACCATACCATAACCAGTCTCTTGCATCTGACTTCATTCACTTAATGATATGTTCTTGAGGTCCATTCATCTCATCATGTATCTGTTATCTATTTCATTTTATTTTAGAATATTATTCCATTGCATGGACATACCACATTTTTAACCCATTCACCAGTTGATGGATTTTTCATTTTTTTCCAGTTTTTTTCTATTATGAATAACACTGCTATTACCCTTCTTGTTCAGGTCTTTGTATGAGCAAAATACTTAAAATTTGAAATTAAAATTTTGCTCCAACCTTCAGTTACTCAGAATGCTATGTCAGCTCATGAAAATGGCTTAAGGTGCTGGCCAGGATATTATGTGTAAAGCACAGTGGTAGTTTCCAACGGGTGGGTGCAAAAGAAAGAAGACGGAGCCTTAGTCTATAAAGACATTCTGCTCAGTCCCAGGGGGAGAACCCAGCTGTTAAAAAGAAGTTGAGTTGACAAGCATTTCTGGATGTTTAGGAACCTGATTCCTGCATGTCGGAATAAGTCTGGACATTTAGTTGATACAAACCCAGCTCAAGAACCTAGGAAACAGTCCCTGCCCCTCCAGTGCTTGTAGTGGTTTGACATCCCAACATTCCTGTGAGCTGCATATCTATTGGATTTCTCACCAAGACATACCCCAAGGGATGAGTGGAGATAAAGTTTTCTCACTAGAGTGAAAGTTCTGAGCCCCATATCAGACTTCCCAGTCTAAAGTCTGGCAAGAAAGGGAGGAGATGCCCCTGGATAATCTGGCTTTGAAGGCCAGAAGGGTTTGATGGAAGGTATCGCACAGGATTGGGGGAAACAGAAACTTCACCCTTGGAGGGCATGCACAAGGACCCATAAGCACCAAGACGCAGGGGAAGAAAGCAATGACCCCATAAGAGTTTAGGCCAGACCTATATTCTGGTATTGGAGGGTCTCCTGCAGAGGCAGGGGGCAGCTGTGATTCACTGTGGGGACAAAAGACACTGGCAGCAAAAGTTCTGTGATGTGCTCATTGCTGAGAGCCCTCTGAACAACCTGCAGTCTCTAGCGCTGGGAAGTTCAGTTCAGTTCAGTGACTCAGTCATGTCTGACTGTGACCCCATGGACACACCAGGCCTCCCCGTGTATCACCAACTCCCGGAGCTTGCTCAAATTCATGTCTATTGGTTGGTGATGCCATCCAACCATCTCATCCTTTGTTGTCCCTTTCTCCTGCCTTCAATCTTTCCCCATATCAGGGTCTTTTCTAAGGAGACAGTTCTTTGCATCAGATGGCCAAAGTATTGGAGCTTTAGCTTCAGCATCAGTTCTTTCAATAAATATTCAGGACTTATTTCCTTTAGGATTGACTGGTTTGATCTCCTTGCAGTCCAAGGGACTCTCAAGAGTCTTCTCCAACCCATAGTTCAAAAGGATCAATTCTTCGGCTCTCAGCTTTCTTTATGGTCCAACTCTCACATCCATACATGACTACTAGAAAAACCATAGCTTTGACTAGATGGATCTTTGTTGGCAAAAGTAATGTCTCTGCTTTTTAATATGCTGTCTAGGTTGGTCATAGCTTTTCTTTCAAGGAGCAAGCATCTTTTGCTCTCATGGCTGCAGTCACTATCTGCAGTGATTTTGGAGACCAAGAAAATGAAATCTGTCACTGTTTCCATTGTTTCTCCATCTATTCGCCATGGAGTGATGGGACTAGATGCCGTGATCTTACTGACATGAACTGCCATGCCAGTTTTTTGAATGTTGAGTTTTAAGCCAGATTTTCACTCTTCTCTTTCAGTTTCATCAAGAGGCTCTTTAGTTCTTCTTCACTTTCTGCCATAATGGTGGTGTCATAACCTTATCTGAGGTTATTGATATTTCTCTTGGCAATCTTGATTCTAGCTTGTGCTTCAATCCAGCCCAGCATTTCACATGATGTACTCTGCAAATAAGCAGGGTGACAATATACAGCCTTGACATATTGCTTTCCCAATTTGGAAACAGTCTCTTTTTCCATGTCCAGTTCTAATTGTTGCTTCTTGACCTGCATACAGATTTCTCAGCAGGCAGGTAGAGTGCTCTGGTATTCCTATTTCTTGAAGAATTTTCCACAGTTTGTTGTGATTGACACAGTAAAAGACTTCAGCATAATCAATAAAGCAGAAGTAGATACCTGATTAAAAAAACTGTTATCTAATATACATGAAGAGCCTTCAAAACTCAACAATAAGAAAACAAATAGCCCAATTAAAAAATAGATCAAACATCTTAAAAGTTACCTCACCAAAGAATATATATAATAGGTAAAGAAACATATGAAAGAATGCTCAACATTATATATCATCAGCTATTCTCATCTCTGGGGGATCTTCCTGACCCAGGGATTGAATCCAGGTTTCCTACATTGCAGATGGATTTTTTTAACATCTGAGCCCCAGGGTAAACCCTATATGTCATCAGGGAAATGCAAATTAAAAACAACCCTGGTGGCTCAGATGGTAAAGCATCTGCCTACAAGGTGGGAGACTCAGGTTCGATCCCTGGGTTGGGAAGATCCTCTGGAGAAGGAAATGGAAACCCACTCCAGTACTCTTGCCTGGAAAATCCCATGGATGGAGGGGCGTGGTAGGCTACAGTCCATGGGGTTGCAAAGACACGACTGAGCAACTTCACTTTCTTTCTTTCTATTGTATAGCACAGGAAACTATACTCAGTATTTTGTAATCACTTAAAAGGGAAAAGAATATGAAAAAATAGGTATATATGTATGTATAACTAAATCAATTTGCTGTATACCTGAAACTAACACAACATTGTAAATCAGGTATACTTCAATAAAAAATGAAAAAAATTCTATCATTGGCTAAAAAAGTTGGTTTCTAATTCCTGGGAGGTTGCCAGCTTTTTTTTTTTTTTTTTTTAGTTTTGCCAAACAATGCAAGATATTACCATGGGTTGTCATATGCTCCCCCTCCAGAACCCTCCTCCCTCTTCCCTCCCCCCAGGAAATCTCGTTGCACCAGCCCCGATCATCAATCCTGGTTGCCAGCTTTGACTCAGCAGTGACTTATTGGCTCCAAATCAGAAGGCTCTTCTGATTCTTTTGTTCAAACCCCTTTCTCACATTTGTATCCTATAATACAGCAAGGAAGTAAGAGAATCTAGTCCAAGTCTTTTATGTTGCAGATGGGTAAACTGAGGCACATAAAGGTCAAATGACTCTCTGAAAGTTATACAAAATGCTTGTGGTAAAACAAAGACTTGAATCCCCATCTTGGACATTCAATCCTAATATTTTAATAGTTATGCAAAGCATGTACACATATATCTATTCATAAATAAATTTGGCTCCATATATGGGAACTAATTTTTATCTGGAGTAAGAAAGAAAGGAAGCAGGGGTATAGGATTGTCCTACCAAGTTTTAACATAGTGTGATTTCAATATAGTATAGTAATTTTAATACAATATAATTAACCACATAGAGATTTAATTTACAAGTGTATCCCCTATTCTTTATTACACTGAGAATGGGATAAAAAAGAGAAAGAAATTTCTATGGGGAAAAATAAGGACAAATTGGGTGAAATGGGATGAAATGGAGAAAACAGAGATATTCCCAATAGGTGCTGTGAGGGAGGAAAACTTCCCCCATTACAAACGTGCCACTGCTTGTTCAAAGTCCTCATTCATCCTGTGCTCCAAGAGCCTCATGTATATCATTTAACCATCCCTTATCCAGTAAAGAAAAATGAGGCTCAGGAGATTTAAGCACTTTGCTTGAGGTTACAAGCTGGAAAGTGATAGATTCACTCTTGGAACTCATTATTTTGAAAGCTTTATGGACTAGAATTTAGGAATCTTCCTTCTTCAAGGAAAAGGCTCTATGTTGGTTCCTGAGAAGGAGAGCCTCTGAATGTTCCCTGGGCTTCGGGGAGGGTCTCCATCTGTCTTCTGCGGGTAAGCAAGAATGGAACGTCCCTCTATAGAGACTCACTTGGTGGGTGGTTCAACGTGGTGGAGAAGAATGGGGAGGGGTCCTGGGACAATGGTGGTAATTGTGATTTGAGACAAGAAAGGACCCAAGAGAACCCGAATCTTCTATGCTGTACGTGACTCTCTTGTGAAGATCTAGCTTTTACCAGCAGTCAGCCACAATGCCCTGCCCAGGGGAGGGGGACTGTGGATCCTGAATGTGAGGGCGGCTGTCGCTTGGTTGACTGGAGCTGGACTTTCCTTCCATCAGCAGCACGGCCCTCCGGGTGTAGACAGGTTCACTCCTGAGCTCTTGATGTACCCCATCCCTCTTTTGTGCTGTTTTTCTGAGTTTTCCTTTAGTACAGCTCTTACTAAAGCGGGAGAAGGGAGCTTGCCTACCTCTATGACGGAGGCAGGAAAAGCAGAAGCTGGGGGGCCTGGTGGTGCCAGGAGTCTCTTTCCTGTTATGCCTTTGATCCATTATGTGGGACTGTCTCTTGTGGGCTTTCTGGAGTCTTCCCCTTGCTGTTTGAAGTCCTGGCTGTGGTTTAGGCTGAGTGGAGTGGAAGGTAGGACATGCCAACTGGGGGGTGGTAAGGGCGTCCGGGAACCTCTAGAGCAGGGCAGGGCAAATTTTTCTGTAAAGAGCCAGATAGGAAATATTCTCCGCTTTGTGGATCATGTGATCTGTGTCACAGCATTCCACTCTGTCGCTGTGGTGGTAAAGCAGCCATGGACAAATGCAGTGAATGGGATGGCCATGTTCCAGTAAGACTTCACTTACCAATGCAGACAATGGGCTGGTGTAGACTGCAGGCACTGATTGAGAAGATGGAGCAAATTAACTGGATGGGAGGAATCATTTCATCATGCATATCAAATCATCATGATGTGTCCTCTAAATGTTTTACAATTTATTTGTCAATTATACATCAATAAAGCTGGGGGAAAAGAGGATGAAGCAGCCACAGTTTTTCACATGAGTGCCATTGACCAGATGGACGAGATGTTTCAGGTTGACCTGAGGATCCACAGGACCGGAGAATTTGTACAGCCCACAGCTTTGTGTGCCAGCCTGCCCCATGCAGCTCCAGAGGCAATGTCTGTCTAGTGTCAGGGAACCTCGTTTCAGAGAATCTTATTAAAGGAATCATGGGCGGGAATGTGGGCCTGGATAATAAAAGTGACAATGTCCAGCTTGTCCAGCTTGTTCACCAGAGCTTGCCAGCTGGGGGCTGAGCCAGCCCTGGGCTGCATTCAAAGGCTGCTAAACTTTGCAGAGACATATTTTGTCCATAAACACATGCCCAGCGCACGTTGTTCCCATTATGCTGGCCCCTCACGGTGCACTCTTGGAAAATGTATGGAGTTTGAATCTGCAGTGGGCCAGCCCAATTCCCAGACATGAAAGGGCTAGCCACAGGTTGAGGCATGAATCAGGGCAGGTCCAGGAACTGAGGATGCAGTGTAAAAGAGGGTAGGCACCAGAGAAGAACAGTTACCATGGGGGCAGTGGAGAGGAGGGAGTGTTTACTTTTGGCAGGGGTGCTGGCTTCATGGAGGAGGCAGCCTTTGTGGTGGGCCTTGGGGGATGTTTGAGATTTAGACAGGTGAGGATAAGGGACAAGGGGTAGGAGAGTGTGGACATGCTTGATTAATAGCCAGTGTGTCATATGGCTTTGGAGTATGGCGCTGATTGTATTTTCCAAAGGTAATCCCAGTAACATCTCTCATGCTCCATGGTTTTCGCCCCATCAAGTGGTATAGTTGAGTCGCTTCCCTTTGACTCACATGGCCAGTGCCCTGTATGTGGTCACCAGAATTCAGCGTGACATCACAGGATCTCTGAGGCCATAGAAGGAGTTGCAGTGCCTGCCCTGTGGATCTGAACACTCACCGATGGTGTCTGAGCACCTGTGTGTGAAGCGGAGCCTGCCAGGGCAGGGGGAAAGCTGCCTTACACAGAGTGGCCACATGGGGGTGCACTGGCGAGCAGTCCTGTCCTCCCAGCTCAGTCCTGGGTGTTCCAATGACTCCAGCCTCCTGGGGCTGGGTCACGCTGGCCTCTGCATCTCCCAGGTGAGGACCCAGGCCATGGTGGAGCAGAGGGAAGATGCCCCTCTGTGTCCGTCTGGTTTCGGATCCACAGAATCAATGGGCATGTTAAAGAGTTGTTATTTTACCTGCTGAGGTTGGGGTGCTTTGTTCTCTGGACTCTGAACCTGGGAGAAGATTGTAGGAAAGAGGCATGACACTGGCTGTTTTATGGCCTTGAAGCCAGATTCAACCTTAAACTTCTGAATAAGCAGCAGGAACCCATGGACAGGTCAGCTGGAGGGAATGGATCTCTTCCAGTTGTGGTTTCAGAAAAAACTGTAGCAAAATCCAGGACTGAGTGTTGAGAAGTGACTGAAAGGCAGGGTGGAGAACCTTGCCTAGGCTTTGCGGACTGGTTGAGATGCCCAATCTCAGGTAAGTTGTGGCTGTGAGGACAGTCAGGAGGGGCCCGATGCTGCTGTGGAAGAATAGACAGGAGATATTCCTCACCTTTCTGCAACCAGCTGTAATCCTAGATAACCGAGAACACACGTTTGGTGTTCTTTGGAGCCTGGCTGGCATCATCTTGTCCTTGGCACAAAACTTTCTTTTTAAAAGAGGCATGAGGCTTCTCACCATATATTGGAGTAATAAAACACAGATGTGGTTTCTAGTGAGACTGCTATGTGTGGGTCAGGCAGTAGGAAGAGCTGAGTTGGTAACCTAGGGGGTCATCAGACTTTGATATTTGAGGGACACAAAACCCAATAGCTGCGACAAGTCTGGGAAGACAGGCAGGCCACCATCTTCCTAAAAACACTAAAGTAAGATTGGCCTGATTTTAGCCTACTCTTGTGGGCTGTTACCATGGGGCCATTTCTAGGGGAAATCTCTCTATTGTGGCTGTGTCTTTCATGTAGATTCTACCTTTTTTTCCATGGTCAAGATGAAGCTCACTGTTCAGATGCAGTAGTGTCTTAAATTCAGACTATAGTGTAAATGACTGATAAGTGATTATTTCCTGAAAGATAATTCTGAAGCTAAGAGCACTGGGCCACCTGAAGCTATTGGGTTGCTGAAAGAGAGAGAATGGGAAGGAGAAAAAGGATGCAGACAGAGAAGACAGGGACTTCACACTCAGACTTCACTGACCTCAAGCCTGTGTTTAGGTCTGGGTTTTTCCCTACAGCTAGAAATATTCTCCTGAATCAATCCTTTGTTAATGACCGTTGTTGGTTCTGACTGGTTGAAAGTCAGTTCTAACTTGCTGGATATCTATTCTGATTGGCTAAGTGTCCTTGAAGATTTTTTGGGCATGTCTTCTGATCGGCAGTTGTGAAGTTCAACCTTGGAGGCTAAACCTCAGTGGTAGGAGCAATTCCTAGGATCTAAGTGGTAGGAGCAATTCCTAGGATCTAAGTGTGGAAGACAAACACAGGATGGCCTGTCCAGTCCTCTCACCTCTCTGGGACCCATAACCGTAGGTCTTGACCAACCTATGTGTGAAAGTTGCTAGCCTTTGTGACCCCTTCACTCCTGGGCATCCTCTTCTTTCCTATTGTCCTTTAAAGCAACATCTCTTTCTCTTCACTTAGCATAACACCTGTGGCAGAGACTGTGGTGTCCCATCAAAGTCCCTCCAGCCTTCATGATTCTCAAGCCCACAGGAAACCCCCTTCCAACTGCAAGTGCACGTGACCTCTGCCTTCTTCTGGCCCCTGGGGCCTCATGGCCAGCTCACAGAGTAGGATGCAGTCCTGGGCTGCTGTTGTTCCCAGGAGCAGCCATCAACCAGGAGTGGGTGGGACTGCTGGATAAACATCCCCCTCCACTGGGATATCTCAGAGGCACCTCACACCATCTCCCAGAACTTCTTGACAGGTGTCAGCTCCTGTCACCTACATTGCTAACCTGCCCATTTCCTCCCCTCCTTCACTTACTCCTCACAGTTCAGTTCACTTCAGTTCAGTTGCTCAGTCATGTCCAGCTTTTTGCAACCCCATGAGCCGTAGCACGCCAGGCCTCCCTGTCCATCACCAGTTCCCAGAATTCACCCAGACTCATGTCCATTGAGTCGGTGATGCCATCCAACCATCTCATCCTCTGTCATCCCCTTCTCCTCCTGCCCTCAATCTTTCCCAGCATCAGGGTCTTTTCAAATGAGTCAGCTCTTCGCATCAGGTGGCATCGCCTCCTAAACAGCTATGAGCACTGACGTCCTTGTCTTGGGGTTTATTTTAGAGGCTCTCGCAGGCAGGCACCCTAATACAGATGCCATTCTTAAGGGAAACCAAAGGTGAGTTGGGTACAGGCAACTCATGCTGTTTTCCTCGTAACACAACCCTCTCTGAAATCAAGGAACGAGGAGCACATGGCTGCTTTCCTGGTTCTCAGAGGGGAAAAGTATAGTGAGAGCCAAACACAAACTAACACAATTAAGGACTTTGTCTCAAGTTCAGCCGTGGCCTGAACCCAGCTACCTGTGACTTTCTGAGATAAGACAAGCTAATAAATTCTTTTGGAATTTGTGTGCCTGTGACTCTGAATTAGGTGTCTACGACCCGCAACCACAGAAGTCCCACTTCATTGAAGATCTCAGCTCAAACATCTCCCAGGAGTCTTCCCTGGTCACCTTGTGCTATGATCTGACTGTGTCTCCTCCGCCCTCAATTCACATATTGGAATCCTAACCCCTCAATGAATTGGTTGCCCTTTGGGAGGTGATTAAGTTATGAGGGTGGAGCCCTCTTCTAGCGCTCTTATAAAAGAGACCTCAGAGAGCTCCCTGGTTCCTTCCACCATGTGAGGACACAGTGAGAACCTGGCCATCTACAAATCCAAAGAGGTTTGTAGATCTTGCCAGATCTGGTCATACTGGCTCCCTGATCTTGGACTTCCAGCTTTCAAATTGTGAGAAATAAATTCCCATTTTTTATAAGACAAAACAAACTGTTCTATTTTCTTGGAATCTGTCATGGACTGCAAAAAAAAAAAAAAAAAATCCTCCCTCCCTTCTAGCACTAACAACACTTCCCTGTGGTCATGAATTTATCACATCTTTGAAGACCCTGCTTTCTCAGCTACTAGTGTGAAGTACTCAGTCCTTTGCATTCTCGGACAGAATCTCTTTCAAGCTCTACTTCCTCTAATGATTAGATGACATAAAAGCAAGATCGAAGCATCTGCTGTGAACACACCTTGGCAGGTGCCTCAGCCCCCCCAGGGTGGACGCCTCCCCAGCTGACATGCTGTTAACTGTGAACACGCAGCAATCAACACGCTCTCTATGGAGGGCTGCGGCTGCTTTGTGGAGTCCACTTTTGATGGAGACAAAGCTGCTTGTCTTCAGTTCGCTTCTTTAAACCTCTCTGGACCTTTGAAGTCAGAACTAGCAGCAGTCAGGGAAAATATAGGGCTGCAAAGTTAGGAAAAACACACAGATCTGAATCATCCCTCCATGATAAATTTGAAAACCCAATTCAAAAACCGAATCCAACTGTTTGGTCATAATTCAGCACCACTTCCTCTTGATGCCTTTGTTTGGGGCATCCTGTCATGTGGAGTGCAGGAGGCAGGGTAGCAGAGGTCATCCCTTGTTGGGGGCCAGCTGATGCTCAGGAGGGATGGGGGCACATGTAGAGAGCTCATTCTAGGGACCTTGCTGTCAGTGGTTAAGAGGCTTCCTCCAGGTTTTGTTCGCTGCTCTTCCACAGATTTGTGATAAGCAAGCCCATCCCTCAAACCCCAAGTGCCACCAGAAATGAATGCTTTCTTCTGACTTGTTCTCTTTCCTTTCTTTTATTTTCCCTTCCCTTGTCTTCTTCCTCCTTTCATTTTCCGCTTTACTCTGTGTTAGTTTGCCAGGAACAGCATAACACAGTTGTTGTTGTTAGTCACTCAGTTGTGTCCGAATTTTGTGACCCCTTGGACTGTAGCCTCACAGGCTCTTCTGTCCATGGAATTCTCCAGGCAGCAATACTAAGGGGGCTGTCATTTCCTTCTCCACCATATCACAGTACCACATCCCCGCTGGCTTAAACAACAGACCTTTAGCTGGAAGTTGGAAGTCCAAGGTCAAGGTGCTGCAGGTTTGGTTTCTCCTGAGCCCTCTCTTCTTGACCTGAAGATGCCATCTTCTCCCTGTGTCCTCACAGCTCTTCCCTCTGTACTGCTGCGTATCTGATGTCCCTCTCTTCTTACTGGATGGGGGCCCACCCTTCTGACCTCATTTAACCTTAGTTACCTTTTGAAATTTCTTATTTCCAAGGACAGTCACATACTGAAGTGCTGAGGGTTAGGACTTCACTGTGTGAAATCTGAGGGAACCCCGTTCAATGCCATCACACCCTCTTCTCCACCCTGTTTCCAGAAATGGTCTTACAAAATCAAGTTACACGGGTTTGAATCTTGGCTTTTCCTTTTTTAAGCTAAATCACCTGAATAATTTGCCTGATCTCTTTGAGCTTCAGCTTTTTTATCTGTAAAATGGGAATATTAATGCTTGGTGGCAGTGTTGTGAGGATGCCAGAGGACAGTGCATGCGGAGAGCCTGGCCCAGCACTAGGCAGGGTGAGGTGCACACAGACTGTCTTCCCCCCTCTCTCCCCACTTCTCCTCCCACTCGTGTGCCTCTGGCTTCATCAGGGTAACTGGCCGCCTCTAGAGATGCTGTGCTGAAGTGCCCTTGCGAGGCCCTGGGCTGCCGTGACTCCAGAAGGATTACAAACCTGGGGTTCCTGATGAAAAGCCGAGTTCCCTAGCTCTGCTCCTAGAGGCCACTAGTGAGGCTGGGGAGTCAGGCTCTCAGGTACTTGGGATGTGTTATCAGCTTTGGAAACTGCTGCCTCTGAGGTTCCACTTCTTTTAAATTTTAGATTTAGATTTCACTTTACAGGATAGATACTTTGGTTTGAAAATTACCATTGACGTTAGCTCCTATTTTTATAATAGACTGTTACATCAAAGATGTTTTTCTCTGCTGCACATGGATATGTGTTTTTGGCAGAGCTGATCACTTCAGTTTCCCCATGAAACTGAGCACAGAACAGATCTAGAGATATGGTCTTAATTCAATATCAATTTTCTTGGAGGGGATTGCCCAACTCTTGTGGGGAGTAATTTCCCATTTTTTTCACAGTGGGAATGTGGGCGGACATTGTCTAAAGTTGGTAAATTAAGAAATGGAGATATGATGGTCCCTGCTATCTGAATATTCATTATGCTGGTCTCTGTAGTTATGAGGCAGTAGAGGGAATTAAAAGTTGTCAAAGTATGCATCTATTCACTATGTCAAAGTGAAGTGTTAACCGCTGTCATGTCGGACTCTTTGTGACCTCATGGACTGTAGCCCACCAGGTTCCTCTGTCCATGGGATTCTCCGGCAAGAATACTGGAGTGGGTTGCCATGCCCTTCTCCAGGGGATCTTCCCAAGTGAGGGATTGAACCTGAGTCTCCAGCATTGCAGGCAGATTCTTTACTGTCTGAACCACCAAGGAAGCCCCCAAATTGTATAAACATTGGTAAAATTAGTTCCTACTAAGACATCTTCCCTTCTTGATATTTATAGTTATCTGCACGTATTATGATAATTAATTCAGTCAATTGCAAGCCTTAAATAAGATGTAGAAGTTTATGTGAACTGAAAAGTGACATAGGACAGCTGTATGAATTATACTTAAAGCCAACAACAGATGAGCATCTGGTGGAGTGAAGCATGTCAAGAGCTGGGGGGAGGAAGGCTGAGCAGCATGACAACAGTGCAGACGTTCAGAGGAAATGAATTTGAGAAGTGCTTGGAATTTATGAAGTCTTCAAATGCTCTGCAAAAATGACCATTCTTCTCTGATTGAACCAGGAAAATTAAATACGATGTCCTATCCTGCTATTGTACAATTTTCTCTGCAAAATTACTCCTCAACCCTTTAAATGCTTGATTTATTCTTTATTCTTTCCAAGAACTAGTGCACACTTGCCATTATAGTAAAAGTTTAATTAAATAAAAATACATTTATTTTTATCATTTTAGTTTCAGTTTCCAAGATAATCTCCTAATCACCATTTACTGTGAAATTTTGATCTCCGTTTTAAATGAGTTCACTTTAAGTGGCTTTTTTTTCCCCCCTGGTGCCAGTTGTCCTTGGATAACGATGTGATTTAGAGGGATGATTATAAGCAACCATTTGAAACAGAAACAGTGAAGAGAGTAGATATCTCAAGGAATGGAATATGGAGATGGACATGAGAGTAGCTTGTAGTTTTGATTGCATACTTTTCTGTACTGTTTGAACTTATTTTATTGTATTTTGTTTTGCTGAAGTCACAGCATTCAAAATTTGATTTTTTTTTTGTCAAAAATATATCAATGATGTAATTGTAAAAATGACCATGATGTGAGGTCTAATGTGGGTTTCTGGGTTTGTGTTGGTGGCAGATATTATTGGTATCCCATCCTTATCCCGCCAACACTTACTGTTCTTTCCCTGCACGTGCCGGCAGCTTCCTGCACGAGCATCCATGGCTCTGTCTGAGGCCGTCTCTGGCTGCTAGGTCCATGCATGGGGCAGGTACAATGTTTAGGGGAGTTGACACTCTGAGGGTAGTCATCAGCTAGGATACCTGAGGCTGGAAAGTCAATATCCTAGCTTCCATCTCGTGGATGGGACAACTCTAAGGTGACTCTACAGCATCCCCAGAGAGCCCAGCAAGTGTGAGCTCTGGTTGCCCATTGTGGTGCTCTGCTGGCTAACAGGTCCTCTCCTGGCTTCCATCATTTCTCCACTTCTGTACTATGCCTCCTGGGATCACCTTACTTCCTGCACTTGAACCCTTGTCTCAGAGTGTGCTTTGAGGGAGCCCAACCCAAGACATGTTTTAGCATGAGTATCAAGAAGATTAACTACCTTTGTCTTTTGAGCAGGGTGGGTGGGGTGAAGAGGTTCTGAGGAAGTGAGCACTTTTTAGAGGAGCTCGCCCCCCCCCCCCCCCCCCCCCGCCCCCGCCAAGGCTCTTGGAGTGTAGAGGGACTGGCCTAGTGCTCTCCCGGGCCCCTCACCCTGCTGCTCCATGCAGGTTTGAAGTGTTGCTCACATTTCTGCAAAGCCCTTGTCAAACATCTGCAAAAAGGACAACATGTAAACACAGCTATTCAGGCCCCTGAGGAACCAATAGGATTTTAGAAATGAATAGAGGTGGCTTGTTTGTGACTGCCTTGACCAACAGAGCATAGTGGAAGGTTCTCTGTGCCCATTTCCAGGCCCTGTCTTTAAAAGACTACAATCTTCTACTTCCTCTTCTTGGAAGTTCCCTCTGAGTGCTCTGAGGGGCAGAGGGGCTGGCTAGCTTAGTCCAGCCCAAGCCCCTGATCCATAAAATTATGAAATCTAATAAGTGGATGTTTTAAGCCACTACATTTTGGGCTACTTTACAATAGATAATTGAAATGAGGATGTTGGATCAAAGCCATGGCATTTAGAATCCACTTTTATTAACATTCTATAAATCAATGTTCTGTTTAGCAAGAAATATATTTGGAATTATAATTTGCTTAAGTGAAATCTATTGTCATCATACCTGCCCCCCAGTTAAAAATCTATAGACTTCCATTCATGAAGTGAATCTAAATTAAATTTCTCAATTCCTTGTGTGGTAGATTGATCATATGAGAGGTCCCAAATTTTCATGCTTTCAAGGGCCCATGCCCTTTGATAAGCCCCCATCACAGCGACTCTGGATTAGTTCATGTGCTATGGACTGAATTGTGTCCCCAGCCAAATTCAGGTGTTTAAGTCTTAGCCTCCTCCTCCCACCCAGTACCTCAAAATGTGACTATATTTGGAGAAAGGAAATTTAAAGAGGTAAGTTAAAATGAGGTCATAGGTGGGCCCTAATTCAATATGACTGATGTCCTTGTAAGAAGAGGAAGTTGGGACCAGATGTGCACTGGGGGAAGACCGAGTGAAGAGGCGGGGAGAAGATGGCTGTTTACAAGTTGAGGAGAGAGGTCTCAGAGGAACCAACCCTGCGGACACTTTGGTCTTTGGCTTCTAGCCTCCAGAATCATGAGGAAATAAATCTTTGTTGTGTGTGTATTCATTCTATTAATTTTTGAGAGTTTGATAGTGACACTTCAACTGAAAATCTTAATTTATCTCCTTAAAAAATAATTGTAATATATAGTGGAACTAGATGTAACTTTGTTCTGTGTTTTCCAAGTCCCCTGTAAATGTGTTATCATACTGTCATAATTTAAAAAATTAAAAAAGAAAGAGGAAAAAATGAAATTCTTGTTGTGTAAGATACCAGTGGTCCTTTGTTATGGCAGCCTTGACAAACTAACACACCGTGTGTCTTGCTTTTGCCAATAGTAGTATTTATGCAAGCAGGAGGTTGAAAAGTGCTTGCAAATTTCGGCTTCTTCTCTTCTCCCTCATGCTGCTCCTAAGAGAATATATCCAAGTTAGGCCCCTGGAAGGGTGTGAGGGACACATGGAGACCCAGGACCTCCCAGCTGAAGCCAGCCTAGACCGACCATCCACAGTCCACCTGCAGTCTGACCAGGGATGTGTGAGAAGCCCAGCTAAATCAGCTGGGTCTGCTCACATCAGCACAGCCCGCCAGGTGCCTCAGGGATGTGTGAGAAGTGATGAATGGTTGGTGTCTGAAGCTACAGTCAGCATGTTTATTGTGGAGCATTACTGTAATTGATACTTCCCATCTAAGGCCTTCACAGACTATTTAGTGTCACCACTTCCTCCTCTCTGCCACTCTCTACCATCAGAACAGAACAAAAACTAAAGCAAAGCCTCTGTAGCAAACACACTTACACATCCTCACCCGCTGCTAAGATGGTCCCCTGTCCAGCTTCCCCAACCTGTTGCCCTGTATTGTCTTCCTGAAACACTCTACTGGCTTCCACCATAAACCTGGTCTCCTCCAGGAGCCCTTCCTAGCCTTCAGCAATAGTTGCCTGTCACCACCACCATAGCCAATCACCACACATTTAGTGGCCTAAAACAGCAAGCTTTTACTCTCTCTCAGTTCTGGAGGTTAAAAGTCCAAACTCAAGATATTAACAATGTTGTTCCCTTTAGGGGGCTTCAGTGGGAGCTGTCTATTCCTTGTCTTTTCCAGCCTCTATAGGTCACCCGCATTTCTCAGCTTGTGGCCTCTTCCTTCAACTGCAAAAATACCCCTTTAACTTCTGCTTCTCTTGTCACACCTCTTAATTCTGTATCTGATCCCCTGGCAGCCCTCGTATAAGGAATCTTGTGATTTCATTGGACCCACATGGATAATCACATCTGCAAATCTCCTTTACCCGTAAGGTAACACATTCGCAGACTTCAGGGGTTAAGAACGTGGATATTTTGGGGGTCATTATTCAGTCTCTATTTTCCTCTGAAGGTTCTGTATATCTGAACAAAATGCCTACTGTTGCACTTGATAAGCAGGTTGAGATTGTTTACAACTCTATAGCCACTATTAGACAGTGAATTCCATAAGAAAAGATATTTTGTGCTCTAGTCATGGCACTTAGCGTAGAACCTGGCACAGGATAGGAGTTCAGAAAAGATTTCTGGATGTTTAACATACATGCAACCTTCAGTGTCCTTGTATATAATTGTATATGAGAAATATGTGTCTATACATAAATAGATGTACATAAACATTTATAATATATTTGTATATAGTGTTTTCAAGGGAATGTGTGTGTGTGTGTGCACTCAGTCATGTCCAACTCTTTGTGACCCTATGGACTGTAGCCCACCAGCCTCCTCTGTCCATGGGATTCTCCAGGCAAGAATGCTGGAGTGGGTTGCCTTTTCCTCCTCCAGGGAGTCTTTTTGACCCAGGGATTGAACCCACATCTCCTGCACTGGCAAGCAGATTCTTTCACCACTGAGCCACCTGGAAAGCCCTTTGAGGGAATGAGTGGGAAACAAATGTATTGGGTGAATAATAATGATTTATTTAATCACCAGGTGAGATCAAAGAAGACTGTCTCCTTATAGTCTGTCTTTTGCTTTCATACTTCTCTTTCTACGTTTTCCATCTTAGAGTGGCCCAGACCACACATCGCACACAGTGGATCCTCACATACCCTTTCCCTGGCATCCTTGGGGAGAGAGGAATGCCTTCATCCTCTTTGTTGGAAGTGTGGGAAATAAAGCCCAGGGAGGCTGAGTGGCCAGTCAAGTTGTGGAGGGCTGAACACAGCATGGGGTGCTGGCCTCCCAAGCCAGTGTTTGGCCTCTTGGATGCCGATGATGGGTGGTCAACCTTGCATCCAGGTGTACATCATTACCATCCTCTCTTCATTTGCATCAGAGCTTTGGGAAACATTATTCCTTTGGCTGGAAATTTTCCATGCTTGATCTGTATTCAAAGGGAAAGGAAAGATAAAAATCAAAGAGAAAATCTGCTTTGTAGCTAGATGAGAAGAGAGTTTTGTGTGTGTGTTTAATATGCAAACAAAGAAAACAAATGGAATTTGTCTTCCTCATAATAACAGAAGAACATCTGGAAATTACAGAATGAAACCTTCCATGTGTTACATTCTCCATGGAGAAATATGGGCCTTTAAATTTGAGAAAATGAAGCACTGGCATTACTCATACTTCTCAGGTCAACTGCCCCAAAGCTTCAGGAGGATCCCAACAACATGACAGGCTCCATCGTGTTACATATTGGGGTGGCCAAAAACTTCTCACAGGTTGTCTGTAACTTATACAGGAAATCCTGAATGGACCTTTTGGCCAACCCAATATTCCTCTGTAATGGTGATGGGACCCACAGAAATGAGGGCAGGATGGAGAAGAAGACCGGTTCATTATTAATTGTCTCAGGCTCATTGAAATGAGGCCAGTTCTCAGAGAAACCAGCTGGTGCTGGAGGGGAGAGTGGTACTCACTCTAGCATATTCCCTCCAACCCTTCATCGCAGGAGAGCTTTTCAACAAAGCCATCCTTCTTCATCGGCCATCTTACCTCTGCAAAAAGGATCAGTGAGGCCAAGTTCGCGACTTAGTGACAGTCCTTGAAACAGAAACCTGCCCTCTCCTCACACAGTCCTAGTGAAGACCATCTTTAGTGTGGAACGGGTGGCATCATTGCTCCAACTTTCTAAACAAGGACCCAGACTCTCCCCTCTGTACTCATTTACTAGCTGATAAAACCCAACTCTCACTCCATGAGACAAAAGGCCAGTTCAGCTGCCTACTTGTATTCCTCTGGGTATCTAGCCAGCACCTCAAACTTGCCATGGCTAGAACAGAGTTCATTTCAAGAGTCCGACATGCTGGACCTCAATACCTCAAAAATACTAGAAGGGTCCACCTTGCCACGTATTTCCTGCTTCTGCTCTTGGCCAGCTTTGGAACTATCGCAATAGCCTCTGAACTAGTGGTAGGGCTCTCATTCCATTCTCCACCCATGAGCCAGGGAAGTCTTAAAAATCTGAGTCAGATGGTGTCACTTTCCTACTAAAAACATTTTAATGGCTTCCCTCCACACTTCAAAGTACAACCCAACCATGGCACACGTGGCCTTGGCTGATCAAGACCTTGGTTGCCTTCCTGCCTCTCTCATACTCTCCATTTTTTCCTTTTTTTAAAAATCATTTTTATTGGATTATAGTTGCTTTGGGCTCCCAGGTGGCTCAGTAGTAAAGAATCTGCCTGCCAATGCAGGAGATGCAGGAGAAGCAGGTTCAAGCCCTGACTGGAAAGATCACCTGGAGGAAGAAGAGGTAACCCACTCCAGTATTCTTGCCTGGTAAATCCCACAGACAAAGGAATTTGGTGGGCTACAGTCCATGTGGTCACACATAGTCAGACACAGCTGAATGACTGAGCATGCACATTTTATAGTTGCTTTACTATGTTGTATTAGTTTCTACTGTACAGCAAAGTGAATCAGCTATATACATATATCCCCTCTTTTTTGGATTCTCTTCCCATCTAGGTTGCCAGAGAGCACTGAGTAGAGTTCTCTGTGCTATACTGCAGGTTCTCATTAGCTATCTATTTATATGCTATCATAGTAGCATATAAATATCAATCCCAGTCATCCAATTCATCCCACCTCTCTCTTTCCCCCTTGATATCCATACATTTGGTTTCTTTGTGTCTCTATTCCATTCTTCCTTCTACTCCAGTCACACTGACCTTCTTCCTGCTCCTCCATCCCCTCGCTGTTCACTCCCCACCCATTCCAAGGCCTTTGTTCATCCTGCTCATCTGCTTGGACTTCTCCCCTCTGAGATCTTTGCAGGGATGCTACTTCCAGGTCTCATTTCAAGTACAGTCTCCTTGGATCTTCTGATCACCCAACCCCAGGGACTCCCTCAGTGCATTTCCTTGTTCCCCACAAACTGACTCTCCAGTGGAAACTCAGGTTCATGTGCTGAACCAGGGCTCTGGCTCACTGCCCTCTGCCTTCCCAGAATCTAGCATGATACCTGGGTCAGAAAGTGCCAACTGGGTCAGAAATGGAATCAGGAGTCTCCCTGGGGCAGTGACTGTGGGTGGGTCTCAGAGTCAGAAGACCACAATCCACCTCTGATTGTCCTGTGGGAGCCATTCATTTTTTCTGAGCTGCAGGGCTTTGTCCATCATGTTACATCACTGTAGCATCCACTATAGTGGAGTTAACAATGCTTGACATCAGCTGGTTGCCGTGTGGATTAAATAAGGTCACACATGTGATGGTTCTGAACACACAACAGATGGTCATAGTGCATTTTCTATCTCTTTCGGAACACAAGGCTAACAAGGTAAGAATTTCATGGACTTAATGTCTCATGAGCTGGTTGCAACTGACTTCTTGGCCTCAGACTTAGCTTGCTCATCATATCATTTCAAAAGCCATCTCAGAGCACATGTCAGATGGTACCTAGTCTAAATAATAACACAGGTAGTTACAGGATCCACCAGGTTATGGTGCACATACAGGACCTCAGTAAAGGGACATGGATGGCAAATGAGATGAGATTTTTACCAAAGGTGAGAGAGAAACGCAAGCTCCCCTGGCGACTCGGTCAGTAAAGAATCTGCCTGCAATGCAGGTTGAACCTGCCTGCAATGCAGGAGAGCTCCGGGTTTGATCTCTGGATAGGGGAGGTCCCCTCGGTTGGCAAGTCACTGCAGTAGTTCTGCCTGGAGAATCCCATGAACAGATGACCCTGGTAGGCTACAGTCCACAGGGTCACAAGAATTGGCAACAACTTAGCAGCTAAGCCACCACCACCACCAAGAAAGAAATGGAAGTGGCATTTATTGAACAGCCATTCATTTCAGCTGATTTGAACACAAAATTTCAGATGTCACAGTACTCTCATTTGTGGGCATCATTATCTTGATTTTACAGATTGAGAAAACAGAGGCCAAAAATGATTGTTCAAAGAACATATATGTTGTGAAGGCTTTTGCTACATGCTTCATGACTTTTTAAAAAATTTGCTCACTAGCAGTTAATCTCCCCACACCCTTGTAGCATTCACTTTTTGAGGGTGTAGGTGAAAGACACTTAACATTTACCTTTAATTAAGTCAGTATATCAGGAATTTAGCAGCTGGTTAATAGCAAGTGGTGACAAAATATATTTTTTCAAGTTTAAAATAAGTTGTCTTGAGCATTTTCTAGCAACTTAAAGCCATGAAAACGCATATGAATGGCTGAAACACTTTTTGTAAAGACTGTGGGAAGGTTACTGGGAATTTCCTGACAAAGTCTTCTAATGCAAACCTCTTAAAAGAATGGTAGTACAGGCTGGAAAAGCAGCACTGAGGGTACTAGCTTTACTGTTAAGCAGATGCAAGCAGATGTAGGACCCAGGGTGCTAATAGGTTCAGCATAGCCCAGTCCCTTTCCCCTCCTAGCCCCTCATCTTAGCACTAGAAAGAGCAGCCTGCATTTGTACTGGTCAGCATGGGAGAGAATGGTACTCTTTCTGGTTCTCCACGGATATTGGATTTCATCGTACTTTGGGTTGCTATTCCTTGACTCAAAATCCAGGGGTTTCACTGTTTCTTCCTTGAGCCCAGTTAGAAAGAGTTTGCAAGATGTGGAAGCTGAAGAGAACATGCCCAAATTGTCCATTTTACTTTCTTAGTGGTCACAGGAACTATATTTTCGCAAGCAGAGGGCTGGTTTTCCTCTTTAGTCAAAGTATTATGACACCAGCTCCCCTCTGGTGGGTGGTAACTTCTCAACTGTCCTCGAAGGGAGCAATTGATCTTTTCACCTGCTGTGTTTCCTTCATCAGTTCCTGAATTGTTTTTCCACTCTTAAATCTATCTTAAATCATTTCTGCTCCTGCCTGCTAGTTCCTCAGTCGTGTCCAACTCTTTGTAACCCCAGGGACTATAGCCTGCCAGATTCCTCTGTCCATGGAACTCTCCAGGCAAGAACACTAGACTGGGTTGCCACTTTCTTCTCTAGGGGATCTTCCTAACCCATGGATCACACTCAGGTTTCCTGCATTGCAGATAGATTCTTTCCCACATGAGCTACCAGGGAAGCCCCACTCTTCTATCCACTCTTAAACATTTCCACTCTTAAACCCACTCTTAAGTCATTTTTCCACTCTTAAATCATTTCTAGCACGTGGTTGGTCTTGCCAGAGGATCATAGTGCCTGCTAACCACTGGTCCCATAGCAGTTCATCAACTGTGATTCTAGTTGCAAGATCCACTTTTACAGGTTCTTTCAAAATGCTTTTAGCACATCACTTACAAAATCCCCAAGTGGATCTTCAAAACATAGTTATTCCTTTCTTACTAAGTCAAAAATTTGTCTTCTGAGCTTGCCATAAAGTGTGGTTCCCACATAATAACATGCCCTTTTGCATCTCTGATCCAATGTCACACATGACTATAGCCATGGGGATTGATGCCTGCAGGGGTCCCACATGTGCTTCACAGCATTGCTTCCCCACAGCTAAGCCGCAATTGCCTTTATGTTGAAGTTGGTAGCATCAATAAAGCTGCTTTAAACCACTGTGCTTTCCAGCTTCAGATCTCCGTATACCCCGTTGTGAAGATATGCTTTAGCTGATAGGAGCGAGGCTTTTGGATGATCAACCTGGACTCATCTCTGAATTTCTTTGAGTTCTCCTCTCACAAAGCTCCAGCCCAAGGTGTATCCACTTAGGCATCTCAGACAATTGCTTCTGGCATGCAATGTGTTCCTGTTTTATACTTTTTAAGAAGCTCACCTCTAGTCCAAGAAACTTGATAGTGGAGCTGCTAGCCAGTCTCCTTTTGCCCTTTTAGTTTCTGTTTCCTTATCTGCATCCTCAAGGACCACTTGTCCTAATAGTGGTCTAATTAGGACCGCTTGTCCTAATGGTCTTCCAAGGCACAACTTTCCTAAAGAGCTGCTCCATCTCCCATCTTCAGTTGAGCAACTTCTCCTTTTGAAAATATCCCTGAAACCCTTGCTGTTGAGGTGCTTTTCTCTTTGCATTTGGAGTTCCTAAAGGCTCTTCCATGAGAATGAAGTGGCCCTTTGGTGATGGGGAGGGCAATGGATTTGCTGCAAGGCCCCTCATAGATGGGATTAGAGGATGAGATCTGAATATTCAGTATTTAGCAACTTTCCCAGAGGCCATGTCTCTGTGGGTAATTTTTTCCTCTTTTTTCTCTCTGGCAAAATTATGAATTCAGAGCTACTCATGCTTGGTAATCTGACATTTCTTCCATCAATGGGAGGAAACTTTGTTCGCAAGAACATACATGAAGTCCCATCTTTCTGAGCCTTAGCAACACTTGAGACATTTGGTAGATTTTCTAATGAAAGGCTATTTCCTTAATGTTGTAACAAAAGCAACTTGAAAGGGAGGGTGTTTCTGTTTGAGGAAGAAGGATAAGGTGAGTTGATGACTGATGGGTGAGGTTCATAGTTGAACAATGGGCTACACTCATCTTACAGCAGCAACTTTCAACTTTCAAAATGGTTCACATCCCAAGATAGAATGGAAGTAAGAAAGTACAGGTGAAGGGGAGGTATCAGAGACCACACCAAACATGAGACCCTGGGGAAAAGATTTCATAACAGCTCTGTCCCAAGAGAGACCAGGAGACTAGAATAGGCAAGAGAGAGTTGACTTGGTTTCTCTGCAGTGACACCCTGATTCTGAGGGCCCTGCCTTTCCTTTTCCAATCTGTAAAGACAAGGGGGTAAAGGAGGCAGGTCATTTAAGATTAGGTGGCAAGGCCTGTGGGTAGAGTGATTTTCCTTAGAAGGGGCTCTGGGTAGACAGATACCAAATGACATGGCATGATGGAGTTAATCAAGAGCATGGGCAAACCAGGGAAGGAAAAAAAACTTCGAAACTTATGTACACATTTATAGAGATAAAAGCTAGATTAATGTTTTTAATGAAAACACACATTAACTCTAGTCTTCAGGCATACTACTGGAAGAATGATGTAATTTCTCGTCTTAGGTCTGGACCAAACATTTCAAGAACCAGAACAGTTTTAGTTGACAGAGGGCAGGACTAAGAAAGGGACTGTGTTGTAAACAATGCTTTGTTTGCTTTATTACTTTACTAAATACCAGTACCATCTTTAATACTAGAAGCAGAGTCATTCATGACTTTAAATCTAATTAGACCAGAGACTCAAACATCAGAAAACCCAGAACTCTTGATATTGTCTTTAACAATGATGTGCTTGGATTTAACACTAATAGCAAAAACAGCAAAAGTAAAAATGAAACAAACAAAACACCCCCAAATAAGAGGGACTATGTGTGTGTTAGTTGTTCAGTCATGTATTACTCTTTGTGACCCCATATTCTGTAGCCTGCCAGACACCTCTGTCCATGGAATTCTTCAGGCAAGAATACTGGAGTGGATTGCCATTCCCTTCTCCAGGGGATCTCCCAGGGATTGAAACTATGTCTCCTGCCTCCCTGAACTGAAGGCAGATTCTTTACCATCTTAGCCACCAGAGAAGCCCAAGTAGGATTATATCACGGGGTTAATAGCTAAAATATATGAAGAACTCATAAAAACTCAGAAAAAATCCAATTAAAAACAGGAAGAAATTTTTCCCAAAGAAGACATACAAATGACCAACAGGTATTGAAAAGGTGCTCAACATCACTAACCATCAGGGAAGTGTAAATCAAAACCACACCTGTTAGAACAGTTATTACCAAAAGACAAGAAATAAAATTGTTGGGGAGGTGATGGAGAAAAGTGAACCCTCCTACGCTGTTGGTGTGAATGTAAATTGGTGCAGCCACTATGGAAAACAGTATGAAGTTTTCTCAAAAAAATAAAAATAGAACTACCATATGAACCAGCAATCCCACTACTGCTGAAGGGAATCAAATCACTATTATAACTGCAGTTATGTTCATTGTAACATTATTCACAAAGCCAAGACACAGAAACATCTAAACATCCATCAACGAATGGATGGATAAAGAAAATGTGATATATATGTTCATAAATATAGAGAAGAGATTGCTGGTTGCCAGAGGTTGGGGGGTGGCAGGTGGGCAAAATAGGTGAAGGTAGTCAAAAGGTACAAACTTCCATTTGTAAGATGTGTTTAAGTCCTGGGGTTGTAATGTATAGGATGGTGACTATAGTTAATAATACTGTATTGTGTATTTGAAAGTTGTTAAGAGAATGGAGTTTAAAAGTTCTTTTCATAAAAAAGTTTTTAACTATGTAGTGATGGAAGTTAACTAGACTTTGTAATAATCCTCTCATAATGTGTACATGTGTCAAATTATTTTGATGTGCTCCTAAAACGAATGCAATGTTATATGTCAATTATTAATATTCTCAATTAAAACTAATAAAAAAGAAAACCCAGAAGCAATTAAGGGAACCTATCCTTAAGGTTTTATTCCTCTAAAACCAGACTCCAACAACACGAGTGGCAACTCTACACATGGACGTCACCAGATGGTCAATACTGAAATCAGAGTGATGATATTCTTTGCAGCCAAAATTGGAGAAGTTCTATACAGCCAGCAAAAACAAGACCGGGAACTGACTGTTGCTCAGATCATGAACTCCTTACTGCAAAATTCAGACTTAAATTGAATAAACTAGGGAAAACTAGACCACTCAGTTATGACCTAAATCAAATCCCTTACGATTATACAGTGGAAATGGCAGATAGGTGCAAGGGATTAGATCTGATAGACAGATGGACAGAGAACTATGATGGAGGTTCATGACATTGTGCTGAAGAACTATGGACGGAGGTATGTGACATAGTACAGAAGGCATTGATCAAAACCATCCCCATGAAAAAGAAATGCAACAAGGTAAAATGGTTGTCTGAGGAGGCCTTACAAAGAGCTGAGAAAGGAAGAGAAGTGAAAGGCAAAGGAGAAAAGGAAAGATGTACCATTTGAATGCAGAGTTTCAAAGAATAGCTAGAAGAGATAAGAAAACCTTCTCAAGTGATCAATGTGAAGAAATAGAGGAAAACAATAGAATGGGAAATATCGGAATCTCTTTGAGAAAATTAGAGATACCAAGGGAATATTTCATGCAAAGATGAGCTCAATAAAGGACAGAAATTGTTTGTATGTAACAGAAACAAAAGATATTAAGAAGAGGGAGCAAGAATACACAGGAAAACTATAGAAAAAAGATCTTAATTATCTAGATAACCATGATGGTGCGGTCATTCACCTAGAGCCAGGACCAGACATAGGTATCAAATTTTTGTGCTAGTCCAGGTTCAGTTAGAGCAGCTGGACCACTAGGATGTGCACATGTGTATGGTTTTCACAGGACTTGACTGCACACTTGTGGGCTGCTGTTGAAGCAGGTTCTGTGGGATTTTTGTCTTTGCTGGAGCCAAGTCCCCTGGGTGCTGAGGAAGAGGTGCTTGTAGAGTGGGGAAGAGCAAGAACAAGCCAGAACCCTTGCAGAAAGAGGAGCACCAGAGGTCAGACTGGAACCCATGTGATGAGAGTTATATGTGATAGTTTACAACTTCTAGCCCCAAATTACTGATCCATCTCTTGCCTATCACCCCTTCCCCTTGGCAACCAGAAGTCTGTTCTATAAGGACATTTATTTATTAATTACATAGATAGTTTATATTCCAGTGTGGGATGGAGAAAAGTGCAACTGTCAGATACATGGAGTCAATGTTACTAGAATATGTGTCATAAAGGAGCTGATTAAAAGACTGAATTAACAAATCAGGGATACTTAAATATATAAAGATACATAGCAATTTATACACAGATATAAAAATAAATGGTGATTCTTCCTTCCTTTCTTCTTTCTAATGAGGGAAGAGAGTTGAAAAGAAGAGTAACGCCTGAGAGCAATGATGGATGAGAAGAGCATGGAAGAGCAGATTAGGCCCCTCTTGTCTTGACATCCAGTTATAAAGAATCTCAGTTCTAACCCATTAGGTTGGCAGGAAATTCAGTCTTTTCCTGAAGCTACTTCTCTCGTGATTTTCTTAGAACCTCCCATCATCTTGTCCCCTAATTTTCTGTGAATCCCATTGGCTGGTGGATCAGGGGGTCCAACATTCCTCTGGGGACCTGGGGGTCTGTAGCTGTTAAGGCTGGCTGCTGCAGCTGCTGTGACCAAGGATTTGCAGGCCCACAATGTAGAGGGATTCAGGAGTTGTGTTTGGGCCTCAGTTCTGCCCTGATGCAGTAAGGAGGATATGTCACCTTTAGTGGCCCATTCAGTCTTCACAGGTGTGTGCAGAGTCTTTGTGTCTGCACACACATGCATTTGTTGAGGGGCGCTGTAGTGTGTTCCAAGGCCAGGTGCCCTGAGCCTCACGGTGCTGAGAACATGGATGTGGCTCATGCCTTTGCCACCACAACTGGGTGCCCTACTGGATAATCTGGGGTCGGGGAGTTGGGTTCTCAAACATGCTCAAAGTTCCCAGTGATCTGCTTGTCTCTGTGGCTGACTGTCCGGGTGAAGGCTGGGCTCGACAGCAGGCTGGGTGATCCCCTGGCAGTGCCAATAGCCCCTGAGTCTCTCTGCAGCCACTGCTCTCAGCGAATTTGCAGAGTCTGATGACCTAAGCAGCCTCGGGAGAATGGGAGACACATTCCTTCCTTCTGCATTATGTTGAACAGCATGTGGTCCAGGTCCCAAGGATTTCAGTTCTTTGGTTTAATCACTGTGCTGTGTTGTGCTTAGTCATTCAGTCATGTCTGACTTTTGGTGACCCCATGGATGGTAGCCTGCCAGGCTCTTCTGTCCATGGCGATTCTTCAGGCAAGAATACTGGAGTGGGTTGCCACGCCCTTCCCCAGGGGATCTTCCCAAGCTAAGGATTGAACTTAGGTCTTCAGAATTGCAGGTGGAATCTTTACTGACTGAGCCACCAGGGAAGCCCTTAATCACTGTTGTTCTCTACAAATGGTGTGTGCTCTAAAAAAGTCATGATTTTTAAAAAGTACAAAAAGGAGGCTACAAATCAAACTAAATCCAATTATATCCCAGTCACCTGTGTTAGTATTTTCTGAACATTAGAATAGATACATGTCTATGCATCTGGGTGTAGGTGTACACGCACACATACAGAAAGAATTTCTGAAGAGTAGGACTACTCTACACATAGTGTTTTTAAAAACAAAATATATTATATATAATATTGATTGAAATCATATGAGTGGTAAACTGATGTAAGACTGTTGGAAATGCTACATTTTAGATAACTTTTCCTATCCCAAGAGATGGTTACCGCTCTTAAAAAATTATTATGAAATATTTGCATATGCAAGAAGTATAAATAACAGACACTATGTCTCCACCCACTAGGCTGGAAAGTGAAATGTTGCAGTTTAAAGTCACCCTCTGCTCCTGCAGCTAGGCTCCTGGGCAGACACAAGCTCTGGCACCAGCTGGTTTGCCAGCCTGGATCCCATGTCCCCTCCAAAGTACAATTAAACAAAAATCACAGGGCCAAGATGGTGTTGCTTGCACTCAAGTCCGTGATACCAAACCTAGATCTAGTACCAAAGATGAATTGCAGATCTTCCCCAGAAATGTAATCTTAATCAACCAGTTTGGAATTTTCTGGTCAGCACAGATGAGATCACTTGTCAGGTGGATCCTTTTCCCCTGACTCCACCTCCTGAGGAAGAGGAAAGCTGCCTGTTAAACCCCGTGCTCTACCCTCCAGAAAGAAGGTGTCCTGGCTCCCCCCAAACCCTTTTTTTCTTTTACTAATGGTTTCTTTGCCTGCCCCTCTCCACCTCCTTTCTCTAAAAGCCTTCCACTTTGTACCACTTTTGGGAGCTGAATGTCCTTCAAGTTGCTAGACTGAATGCTGTCCAATTCAGGAATTGTTGGATAAAGCCAATTAGAGCTTCAAAAATGTACTCACTATTCTCTTTTTGACAGTGTCCAGAGTGGGTTCCAGTGCCTCTGCCTCTGAGCTCCTTCTTTACCAGGTAGGAGGTAGGAGACCTAGCAGCTTGTGCTCTGGGTTACCAGGGCATCTCCCGCCCCTTAGAAAAATCAGCTTTGGTGGCCCCCCAGTGACCATCTAGAGGTGCTGCCACATCACAAGTGCACTTTCAGAGAGCCAGAGCCAGTGGGCAGATTATACCCCCCAAAAGCTCCTCCTTCTCCAGGCCCTTGTTGCTGACTTGAGCTTATTCAGATGTCCTAAAGGGCGAACCTCACTATTTTTGGATGTCCTTACCTGTTAGTTTTGAGTTTATGAGTTCCTCAGACTTATTAAGTCTGCCATCAATTGCTTCATCTCTAAATTTATCATGATATGACCTTCTGGTGGCACTGCTCTGGTTTATAAGAACTGCTAAGCGCTGTGATTAGTTGCTCAGTCGTGTCCAACTCATTGCAACCCCATGGACTGTAGCCCGCCAGGCTCCTCCATCTGTGGGATTTTCCAGACAAGAGTCCTGGAATGGATGGCCTTTTCCTTCTCCAGGGATCTTCCTAACCTAGGAATCGAACCCAGGTCTCCCATATTGCGAGCAGATTCTTTACTGTCTGAGCCACCAGAGAAGCCCATGAATACTGGAGTGGGTAGCTTATCCATTCTCCAGGGGATTTTCCCAACCCAGGAATTGAACCAGGGTCTCATGCATTGCAGGTGGATTCTTTAACCAGCTGAGCTACCAGGGAATCCCAGGAATTGGTATAGATTCAATTATTTATATTTATTCTATTATTTTAGTAGGATTTTGCAGGGAAAAAAGGTAAAACTTTGTATTCTGTTGGGTATTTTGAATAGCAAGTCCCAATCTATTTTTATAGAATCTGTATCTATCTACAGATATAGCTGGAACAATATAGAATATATAGAGCAATGTGTAGAAAAGCAAGAGTTATTTAAAAAATAGTGAAGGATTTTGAATTTTTATGAGTACCCCTCAATTTGGTGGAGCTTCCCAGATGGCTCAGTGGTAAAGAACTCTCCTGCCAAAGCAGGAGACGCAGGAGACATGGGGTTGATCCCTAGGTTGGGAAGATGCCCTGGAGAAGGAAATGGCAACCCACTCCAGTATTCCTGTCTAGAAAAATCCCATGGACAAAGGAACCTGGTGAGCCACAGTCCATGGAGTCGAAGAGTCTGACACGCCTGAGCAACTAAGCACGTACTCCATTTAGTAATCATGCTTCCAACCTTGCATCTTAAATATATTTACTAAATTGTTACTAGTATCTTTATTTTTTCAGGTGACTTATTACCTTTCTCTCTTAAAAAATTATTATATTATTTTTTCAGTTTTATTAAGACATAATTGACTAATAAAATTTAAGATATTTAAAGTGCACCAAATGATGATTTACAGATGCATTGTGAAAGACTTCTTCCCCCCACTGAGTTCATTAACACATTCAGGTGATTTACTAAGGACGTCCTTTGGCATTTGATGACACAGGGCTGGAAAGCACATTGCATGGAGGGCTGAAGGGTGGGTTGGGAGGGTGGTCAAATTTGGACTGAATTTGCTACACCTGTTTCTTAATCACTCTGGATTGACTGAGGTAACCTTAAAGTTGTCTGGGGGACTCTAGGAATTGGATGTCAGTTTCAGACCTCCAGTTCTGGGCTGGATATTTTCTTTGTCTGTTCAGAGCAGGGGAGAGTTCTGCTCTCTTCCTAGTAGTGATGAACCTGCCTGAACAAATGGGCTTCCTTGTCCTCCAGCTCCCTCTTGGCTTCAGCTGATGGGTTGAGAGGGAGGAGAATGAGGTTGAGGTATTTGCTATCTTGGATTCCTACTCCTGTGGGCTGGCCTTGGATGGCTGTGCCCTTTGACAGATGGAACTTGGAACTCAAGGAAAGAGAGGAAGGACTTCTGCTTTGTGACTGGTAACCATACCTTCCTCTCTTTCCTTGAGTTCTGAGTTTCTAGTCTCAATGAAACTAATTTGGGGGACTGCACTATTCCCCGTGTTTTCCCTGCAAAATTTTAAATAGTGCTTTTATTTAATATTTGCTGAATTATCCCAATTTGAGCATGTCATCTCTTTCCTATCAGAATCTTGACTGTTTCCCATCTATGAAAAAGTGTTAATTAAACATAATAGTAATGACATAGTTCTAAGAGGATGAAGAAGAATATATGACACATTTTCACATTTCAGCATGTGCAGTATTGATGTTGTACTTGCTCTGATTTTCTTTTTTTCTCCCAAACCTTGTGATCCTGGACAGGCAAGCAAAACCTCAACTACAGCTGCAGAAGAGACAGATCAGCATTGAAGTTTCCAATTTGGGGTTGAAATTCCTTCCCTTCATTGCTCTTCAATCATATATAATGTATAATGCATATAAAGGTACTTCTAGGACACTTAAAAAGCCCCTTTTCCTCCCATGCTGCCTGGCTTACTGAGAGTCAAGGAATCTTCTCAGGAAAGGCATAGATTCCTGGTGTTCAGTGATTTGGGCTAAATTTCAGCTGCACTTATGTTGGCAGGCGAGTCTGAGGGATGCTCAGCTAGGCAGGAATTTAGCTTAAGGGAGTGACTTACCCTTACCTGGTAGATAAACAACTCTTACAGGGTTGTACAAACTGGATTCCACTGGCAGATCATGGGCTCCTTAGGGCAAGGATCTTAGTTGATTCACTGTGTACTCTTAATCTCACAAGTATCTGGCAAGAGATGCCCAGTCAGTGCTTGTTGAATGAGCAGGGTGGACTCAGGGCTCCAGGGACCTCAAGAAACCATCTCTTCATCCTCCTGCCTCCTGTGAGCTGACAACAAAGCACAAAAGCTCTCCAGTGTGAGTGAGGAGAGCCTTCTAAAGCTTATTTATCTGCACATGTAAAATCTTTCTCTCAATGAATGCTACATAATTGCAGTTTAAGCTAATTTTATTGGACACAAATAAAAATGAATGACAAGACACTCATAATAGCTCTTTTTATATCTGAAAGCTTTCAGACCTTCTCTGGCTTCTTTCTTTTCTTTGTGGGCTTAATTATCCCAATTTCTTAAAAAAAATTTTCAGAACTCATACAGTAGACTATGATGAAATTGGCTAAAGACATTTGAATTTATAGTCCACCTATTTAGGGACAGTGTTTCTTAGAATTATTCCATTTTACAACAGTTCAACATGTTCGAGAATCAAAATGGCTCATGAGCTAGTTATTGAAATTGGGTTGCCTCCTTGTAGTCACCTAATTTTCCTTTAGTAAGGCAGATGGATGGCAAGAAAGGATTCGTCGAAGGTAAATAATTTTTTTTTCTTGGTTGTGCTGGATCTTTGATACTTTTGTTGGGCTTTCTCTAGTTCTGTTGAGCGGGGTCTACTCATTGTTGCTGTGCTCAGACTTCTCACTGGGGTGGCTTCTCTTGTTGCAAAGCACGGGCTCTAGGGGGCACTAGCTCCAGTAGTTGTGGGGCATGGGCTTAGTTGAAAAAGCAGGAAAAAAATAAATAAGTCTTCCTTTTTGATGAACTGAATCAGGGGCTCTGAGCAATCATCAGCAAAACTAGCCTAGATGCCTAAGAGAGCTGAGGAAGAAAGCACGCATTGATTTTCTGGCCCGGTTTTGAGGGGCTGGGCTTGGGATCAGCCTGAGTGGGTGTGGCAAGTACTTACCTCCAAGTCCTGGTGAGTGTTCGTGGTCCTCACTGTAGAGCCAAATAGCCTCAGGGAAGTCAGTAGGCCTTAGGATCCACTCACCCAATGCACAGGACTTAATTAAAAGACAGACTGAACTATGGCCTGCATCTGGATTGGGTTGGAAATAATTTTGTTTATAAACAAAAGACTTCGGATTTACATCTTAGTTTGGATAGAGATTGAGACAGAAGAAGCCTAAAGGTCTAGGTGTCTGCTGAAATCATGGCTTTCACTCTGCAAAAGAGGGGAGTGATTTTTTGGAGGGGACAGACACCCTTACAGGGCTTCTCTGGTAGCTAGGATGGTAAAGAATCTGCCTGCAATGCAGGAGACCCAGGTTTGATCCCTGGGTTGGGAAGATCCCCTGGAGAAAGGAATGACAACCGAGTCCTGTATACTTGCCTGGAGAATGCCATGGACAGAGGAGCCTGGTGGGCTACAGTCTGTGACGTTGCAAAGAGTAGGACATGACTGAGCAACTAACACCCAGGCACTCATAGATAGGAGGGCCAGGGAGAAAGAGAAGGAAAGGAAGGCGGGAAAGAGAAGAGCTGGTAAATTAGGATCAGTGTCCAAGGGTGTAGGGCAGTCAACAGATGTTAGCAATGATGTTGCTTGAAGCGTGAGTACAGGTTGTACATGGAACACACCGCACCTCTAAGGAGAGCGATTCACTTTTCAGGTATGAATATTTGAGCTTGAATATTTATTATCATAGTTATCCACCAGATGTCAGTAAAGCGTCTCATTCTAGCAGTATAGGATGGTAAAGGCAATTTTCCAACAGACAAAAGTGTCTCAAGGAAGGGTGCTTTAAAAAGATTTGCACAAAGGAATAGTATGTGTTAGCAGAGCCCTGAGTTTCGGCTTCTTCACTTACTATTTAAATGTCTTCCTTGTACACCCTCCCAAAAGAGAAAGGAAAGAAAAAAGAATGAAAATATTCCCAAGTTTTCTACCCACCATGAAGCCGTCACATCTATAACCTGTAAAACCACCTAACCAAATGAAGCACACCTTTTATTGTATTCAAGTACATTCAATCCTTTTAAGAGCTCCTGTAACACATCTTAGTTCACTTTGGATATTTATAGTATGTATTCTATAATTTTCTATGTTCATGTCTGCTTCTTGTTGAAAATTATAAGCCTCTTTTAAATCAATAATTTTTATATTTATTTAAATTATGAATATACATATTTTAAAGTTAAGTATTACTATTGATCATTTAATAAAAACCAGAAGCCACCTACCCGACCCCACACTACTTCTACTAGGACTATTCCTTGGATGTAACATTTCATCTCCCTTTCCTGTTTCTTTGACTCTCTACCTCTGTATATCTAAATTATTTGCTTCAATGTCTGTTTCTTGATTAATCAGATTTTTCATTGTTTAAAACTACTTCCAATTACTGTGGTTGAATGTATGTCAGGCTAAGTGATGCTAACTGCTTAAATACCCTCTCCATCATGCTATCTTAAAACAATATAGGTTTCTTTCCTAGGCAGGTCATTAAAGGAGGTGAGAGGATGTTCTCCACACCTTCAGGAACCCAGGCTCCTTTTATCTTTTGAGGCCATCTTCTTCAACATGTCCCTCTGCAACAGGGAGAGAGAACAAAGGCTTAAATTTGAGGGCTATCGAGCAGTCAGGAAGGAGTGTGTTCTTCCCTGTGTTAGAGAAGAACAGGGAAGAGAGCATTTCAAGTTGGAGGGGTGATAAATTGTGCCAAGTAAGGAAACAGAGAACTGACTATTGGAATTAGCGAGCCAGATATCATTGGTACCTATGTTAAGACTGTGGGATGAAAATGGAGTGGAGTGAGCCTAAAAAGGAAGAGGAGTTGGAATAAATGAAATGGCATTGTAAGGTGGTTTGGGGTCCCTTTTGTTTGGAGAAATAGGGAGGGAGCTGAAGGAGAAAGGAGAATTCAGGTAGTTGTATATGTTGATGAAGATGACCCAGTAGAGATGATAAATGATGGAGTAGCATGGAGGAGAATTTTGGAGGGGTTCTCCGAGCTAGCTTACAGCACGGGAGCTTTACTGTTGGAAAGCGGCCTTTGGTACCCATGCTCAGCTCACTTCAGTCGTAGGAAGGAAGAGCAGATGCTGCGGGCAGGTGAAGCAGGAGATGTGGTATAGGAGTTTGGGAGAGTTTTTCCTGGGACATGAAGGGAGATCATTAGCTGAGAGTGAGGATGAGGGTAACCTGAGAGATGGATTTAAGCTTTATTTCTTCTTTCTGAAAAATTCTTTTTCAGTCATTTTAGAGCAATCTGGGGAGGGAACACAGGTGTTCAACCTGCCATATTTAATAGAAAGTCCAATTATAAACTACTTAAAATTCCAATTCTATTCCTTTGCATCTGCCGGAGATCTGAACCAGTAAAACTTTCAATAAATATTTGTGTAGCTGAAATGAATTTTCTTCGTGGTCAAAGTCAGCTTTTCCATTAAAAAAAATGTTTTTTCCATATCACCTTCACAAACTTGAGAAAACTAAAGATAAACGTGTTAATGACAGCTTCTCCACTGTTTTTTGCTGGGTGTTTTTGAGTTTGCGTTGTCTGTTTTCAGGCATGTGCGCTGTTTGATATACATCTTTGCAGAACATGGAGGGTCTGAAGTGACCTGATAGCCAGATGCTTGGGAACCTTGTTAGTTGCAGGTTGTTTCAGGACATGTCCAGCAGCATTCTGCTTGAGGGTCAGAGCCAGGCCTCTGCCTCCCACAGAGGACAAAAGTGATGCGCCTCCAGCATGGGATGCCAGGTGTGAACACTCATGCTATGATCTGGAGGAAGTAGACAGAAGAGTCACTCACCTTATGGCCTTTGAATTGAGAATTAAAGCATTTATAGCATAGCAAATTCAAGAGTGAGGGAGCTGGTTATTGCCATGAGAGAGGATAAGCTTTTACTCTGTGAGCTTTTGATATTTAGTTAAGGACAAGAAGAACCTACATTTATGGAACCTTATTTAATCTTAATGACTTCATTTTGAGTATTATTATCCCTGTTTTACAGATAAAGACACTGAGGCACAGGGAAGCTCAGTGATTTGCTGAGGTCAGAAAGTTCTGTCAGAGGCAGGTTTTAAACTAAGGAGCCTTGGCTCTGGAGTGCAGATTCCTCTTAACCTCTGTGCTAACTTTCAGAGCCTCTATTTTCCTATCTTTCAAATGGGAATATGAGCATGTACCTTGCAGAGTCATGCTGAAAATTAAAGGAGATAATATTTATAAAGTATTTGGTATATCATAGGAGCTTAGTAAGTGTGGTTTTTTTTTTGTACTTTAAGTTATTTTTCTCTCTTTTTTTTTTAAACAAGAAATACAAAGAAGTTATCTTTCTCCATCAGAGGTCAGATAGACTGAAAACTGCAATCACAGTAAGCTAACCAATATGATCACATGGACCATAGCCTTGTCTAACTCAATGAAACTATGAGCCATGCCGTGTAGGGCCACCCAAGACAGACGGGTCATGATGGAGAGTTCTGACAAAACGTGGTCCACTGGAGAAGGGAATGGCAAACCATTCAGTATTCTTTCCTTGAGAACCCCATGAAGACTATGAAAAGGCAAAAAGATAGGACACTGAAAGATGAACTCCCCAGGTCGGCAGGTGCCCAATATGCTACTGGAGAAGAATGGAGAAATAACTTCAGAAAGAATGAAGAGATGGAGCCAAAGCAAAAACAACACCCAGTTGTGGATGTGACTGGTGATGGAAGAAAAGTCTGATGCTGTAAAGAGCAATACTGCATAAGAACCTGGAATGTTAGGTCCATGAATCAAGGCAAATCGCAAGTGGTCAAGCAGGAGATGACAAGAGTGAACATTGACATTGTAGGAATCACTGAACTAAAACAGACTGGAATGGGTGAATTTAACTCAGATGACCATTATATCTACTACTGTGGGCAACAATCCCTTAGAAGAAATGGAGTAGCCATCACAGTCAACAAAAGAGCCCAAAATGCAGTACTTGGATGCAATCTCAAAAATGACAGAATGATCTCTGTTCATTTCCAAGGCTAACAATTCAATAACATGGTAATCCAAGTCTATGCCCCAACCAGTAATGCTAAAGAAGCTGAAGGTGAAAGGTTCTATGAAGACCTACCATGCTTTCTAGAACTAACACCCAAAATAGATGTCCTTTTCATTATAGGGGACTGGAATACAAAAGTAGGAAGTAAAGAGATAACTGGAGTAACAGCCTAATTTGGCTTTGGAGTAGAGAATGAAGCAGGGCAAAGGGAAATAGAATTTTGCTAAGAGAACACACTGCTCATAACAAACACCCTCTTCCAACAACACAAGACAAGACTCTACACATGGACATCACCAGATGGTCAATACCGAAATTAGATTGATTATATTCTTTGCAGCCCAAAATGGAGAAGCTCTATACAGTCAGAAAAACAAGATGGGGAACTGACTTTGGCTCAGATCATAAACTCCTTATTGCCAAATTCAGACTTATATTGAAGAAAGTATGGGAAACCACTAGACCATTCATGTATGACCTAAATCAAATCCCTTATGATTATACAATGGAAGTCATAAAGAGATTCAAGGGATTAGATTTAATAGACAGAGTGCCTGAAGAACTAGGGATGGAGGTTCATATCATAGTACAGGAGGCAAGGATTAAGACCATCTCCAAGAAAAATAAATGAAAAAAAGCAACATGGTTGCCTGAGGAGGCCTTACAAACAGCTATGAAAAGAAGAGAAGTGAAAGGCAAAGGAGAAAAGGAAAGATACACCCATTTGAATGCAGAGTTTCAAAGAACAGCAAGGAGAGATAAGAAAGCCTTCCTCAGATATCAGTGCAAAGAAAGGAAAACAATAGAATGGGAAAGACTAGAGATATCTTCAAGAAAATCAGAGATACCAAGGGAGCATTTCATGCAAAGATAGACACAATAAATGACAGAAATGGTATGGACCTAACAGAAGCAGAAGATATTAAGAAGAGGTGGCAAGAATAAAGAGAAGAACTATATAAAAAAGATCTTCATGATCTCGATTATCATGATGGTGTGATCACTCACTTAGTGCCAGACATCCTGGAATGTGAAGTCAAGTGAGCCTTAGGAAGCATCACTATGAACAAAGCCAGTGGAGATGATGGAATTCCAGTTGAGCTATTTCAAATCCTAAAAGATGATGATGTTGTGAAAGTGCTGCACTCAATATGCCAACAAATTTGGAAAACTCAGCAGTGGCCACAGAACTGGAAAAGGTCAGTTTACATTCCAATCCCAAAGAAAGGCAATGCCAAACAATGCTCAAACTACCGAACAATTGCACTCATCTCACACGCTAACAAAGTAATGCTCAAAATTCTCCAAGCCAGGCTTCGACAGTACCTGAACTGTGAACTTCCAGATGTTCTAGCTGGATTTAGAAAAGGCAGAGGAACCAGAGATAAAATTGCCAACATCTGTTGGATCATTGAAAAAGCGAGAGAGTTCTATAAAAACATCTACTTCTGTTTTATTGACTATACCAAAACCTTTGACTGTGTGGATCACAACAAACTGTGGAAAATTCTTGTGGGAATACAAGGCCACATGACCTGTCTCCTGAGAAATTTGTATTCAGGTCAAGAAGCAACAGTTAGAACTGGACATGGAACAACAGACTGGTTCCAAATAGGGAAAGGAATATGTAGTCAAGGCTGTATATTGTCACCCTGCTTATGTAACTTATATGCAGAGTACATCATGAGAAATGCTAGGCTGAATGAAGCACAAGCTGGAATCAAGATTGCTGGGAGAAATATCAATAACTTCAGATATGCAGATGACACCACCCTGATGGCAGAAAGCAAAGAACTAAAGAGCTTCTTGAGAGAGTGAAAAAGTTGGCTTAAAACTCAACATTCAGAAAACAGAGATCATGGCATCTGGTCCAACATTTCATGGTAAATAGATGAGGAAACAGTGGAAACAGTGACAGACTATGTTTTGGGGCTCCAAAATCACTGCAATTGCTGATTGCAGCCATGAAATTAAAGACAGTTGTTCCTTGGAAGAAAAGTTATGACCAACGTAGAAAGCATATTAAAAAGCAGAGACATTACTTTGCCAACAAATGTCTGTTTAGTCAAAGCTATCGTTTTTCCAGTGGTCATGTATGGATTTGAGAGTTGGACTATAAAGAAAGCTGAACACCGAAAAATTGATGCTTTTGAACTGTGGTGTTGGAGAAGACTCTTGAGAGTCCCTTGGATGGCAAGGAGATCAAACCAGTCAATCCTAAAGGAAATCAACCCTGAATATTCATTGGAAGGACTGATGCTTAAGCTGAAACTCCAACACTTTGGCCACCTGATGGGAAGAACTGACTCATTTGAAAAGACCCTGATACTGGGAAAGATTGAAGGCGGGAGAAGAAGGGGATGTTAGAGGATGAGATGGTTGGATGGCAGGGCTGATTTAATGGACATGAGTTTGAGTAAACTTAGGAGTTGGTTATGCACAGGGAAGTCTGGCATGCTGCAGTCCATGGGGTTGCAAAGAGTTGGACATGGCTGAATGATTGAACTGAACTAATATTACTTGAGCCACTTGGTTAGAAATACATGGAAAAGCCCATTAATCTGCATGACAATTGTTCTTATAGTTCTTTTCATTGTATAGTTTCAAGAATTGGATTTTGGAGCATAAACTACAATTACAATTTATCTTATATATTTCATTATTCCAATAAAATCTCACAATTCAATACTTTTTAAAGGAAATAAAAACTAAATTCAATGCTTTTTAGGGCAAGAAAAACTAATAATATTCAGGATAAAGTTCTCCCTAATTTCTTTCTCAGTTTTCATAAAGCATTTATTTTTCCACTATTACTACAAGTCCTTCATTTTTCATTAATAATCTGGAGAATTGACAGGAACAGAACCATTTTCAGCTGAAAAGCCATAAAACAAGGTCATGAAATAAGGAGAACATATTTTGTTTTATTTTTTAATTTATATTTATTTATTTAATTCATTTTATTTATATTATCGTGTTGGTTTTGCCATACATTGACATGAACCTGCCATGGGTACATATTTTTAATGAAGACTTGTTGGTTTCTTCTTTGCTCAGCTATCTTATTATTAATAGTGAAGTGGGTGAGAGACGAGTTGCCAGGTAAAGATTTGGCATGTAGGTCAGATGTAGATGTAGGTCAGAATGGATGTAGATCAGAACACTGGGCACCTATTCCAACCCTGCCTCTTAATGGTTGTGAATACTTGGTAAGTCACCCAGTTTTCTCATGGTCAATTTCCTTACTTGGATTAGAGATATAGTCTGCCTAAGAATAGGCCCAGAAATACTAGTCCCATGAGATATTCAATTCAGATGCTCAGTCATGTCTGACTCTTTGCAACCCCATGAAACGCAGCACGCCAGGCCTCCCTGTCCATCACCAACTCCCAGAGTCCACCCAGACCCATGTCCATCGAGTTGGTGATGCCATCCATCCATCTCATTCTTTGTCGTCCCCTTCTCCTCCTGTCCCCCGTCCTTCCCAGCATCAGGGTCTTTTCCAATGAGTCAACTCTTCACATGAGGTGGCCATAGTATTGGAGTTTCAGCTTCAACATCAGTCCTTCCAATGAACACCCAGGACTGATCTCCTTTAGGGTGGACTGGTTGGATCTCTTTGCAGTCCAAGGGACTCTCAAGAGTCTTCTCCAACACCACAGTTCAAAAGCATCAATTCTTCAGCGCTCAGCCTTTTTCACTGTCCAACTCTCATCCATACATGACTACTGGAAAAGCCAGAGCCTTGACTAGATGGACCTTTGTTGGAAAAGTAATATCTCTGCTTTTCAATATGCTATCCAGGTTGGCCATAACTTTCCTTCCAAGAAGTAGGCATCTTTTGATTTTGTGGCTGTAATCACCATCTGCAGTGATTTTGGAGCTGCCAAAAATAAAATCTGACACATTTTACACTGTTTCCCCATCTATTTGCCATGAAGTGATGGGACCAGATGCCATGATCTTAGTTTTCTGAAAGTTAGCCTTAAGGCAACTTCTTCACTCTCCTCTTTCACTTTCAGCAAGAGGTTTCTTAGTTCCTCTTCACTTTCTGCCATAAGGGTGGTGTTATCTGCATATCTGAGGTTATTGATATTTCTCCAGGCAATCTTGATTCCAGCTTGTGCTTCTTCCAGCCCAGTGTTTCTCATGATGTACACTGCATATAAGTTAAATAAGCAGGGTGACAATATACAGCCTTGATGTACTCCTTTTCCTATTTGGAAACCAGTCTGTTGTTCCATGTCCAGTTCTAACTGTTTCTTCCTGACTTGCATACAGGTTTCTCAAGAGACAGGTCAGATGGTCTGGTATTCCCATCTCTTTCAGAATTTTCCACAGTTTATTGTGAACCACACAGTCAAAGGCTTTGGTATAGTCAATAAAGCTGAAGTAGATGTTTTTCTGGAACTCTCTTGCTTTTTCAACAATCCAGCGGATGTTGGCAATTTGATCTCTGGTTCCTCTGCCTTTATAAAACCAGCTTGAACATCTGGAAGTTCACAGTTCATGTATCGCTGAAGGCTGGCTTGGAGAATTTTGAGCATTACTTTACTAACGTGTGAAATGAGTGCAATTGTGCAGTAGTTTGAGCGTTGTTTAGCACTGCCTTTCTTTGGAATAGGAATGTAAACTTACCTTTTCCAGTCCTGTGGCCACTGCGAGTTTTCCAAATTTGCTGGCATATTGAGTGCAGCACTTTCACAACATCATCTTTTAGGATTTGAAATAGTTCAACTGGAATTCCATCACCTCCACTAGCTTTGTTTGTAGTGAGGCTGTCTAAGGCCCACTTGACTTCACCTTCTAGGATGTCTGGCTCTAGCTGAGTGTGAGTGATCACACCATCGTGATTATCTGACTTGTGAAGATCTTTTTTGTACAGTTCTTCTGTGTATTCTTGCCACCTCTTCTTAATGTCTTCTGCTTCTGTTAGGTCCATACCATTTCTGTCCTTTATCGAGCCTTTCTTTGCATGAAATGTTCCCTTGATATCTCTAATTTTCTTGAAGAGATCTCTAGTCTTTCTCATTCTGTTCTTTTCTTCTATTTAGTATGTGGCAAAGAAGAAGGAGGCTTCATGGTCAATACCTTTGGGAAATTCTACATTAGACAACTCTAGATTAGACAGAGTTATCTTTACCATGGGCCATCTCAGAGCCTTTAATATAATTATAACACTGCCAATTTCTAAGAAAAGGATGTAGTGGTTTCTAAACTTAATTCATCACGAAATTAATTTCCTTAGTCTCAGGTCTGAGATGATTACATTGAAAAATATTTGTGACTATAGAAGGCATGAGCAAACATAAGTAAAGGCCCCCAAAACTGTTGTTGGGTAGGATCCCTGGTGGCTCAGTGGTAAAGAATCTGCCCATCAATGCAGGAAATAAGAGTTTGATTTCTGAGTGGGGAAGATCCCTTGGAGAAGGAAATGGCTACCCACTCCAATATTCTTGCCTGGAAAATCCCACTGACAGAGATGCCTGGTGGCTCGGAGACCTTAGGGTTGCCAAAGGGTCAGACACAACTTAGTGACTAAACAACAACAACAACAAAGGTATTAAGAAGATGATGCATTGTGCTTTGTATTGCCCTCGAAAAGTCAGGAATCTGTCAGGTAAAGGAATGGTTTGTTATCTATCAAAATATTGCCCAGCTTAGGACTTCCCTGGTGGTCCAGTGGTTAAGAATCTGCCTGTTAGTGCAGGGGACATGGGTTAGAGCCCTGGTCCCACGTGCCACAGGGCAACTAAACTTGTGTGTCACAGCTATGGGCTGGTGTGCTGCAGGTACTGAAGCTTGCCCACCTAGAGCCCATGCTCTGCAACAACAGAAGCCACCACAGTGAGAAGTCCACACATGGCAACCAGAGAAAGTCCTCACGCAGCAAGAAATGCCCAGCTCAGCGCCCACCCCCCCAAAAAAAAATGTTGGCCAGCTTGATCATCCAGTGGTAGTAGACTAGTGATATGGTCTGTCCTGATAACTCAGTTGGTAAAGAATCTGCCTGCAACGCAAGAGACCTTGGTTAGATTCCTGGGTTGGGAAGGTGCCCTGGAGAAGGGAAAATCTACCCACTCCAGTATTCTTGGGCTTCCCTTGTGGCTCAGCTGGTAAAGAATCCACCAGCAATGCGGGAGACCTGGGTTTGATCCCTGGGTTGGGAAGATCCCCTGGAGAACAGAAAAGCTACCCATTTCAGTACTCTAGCCTGGAGTATTCCATGGAGTCCATGGGGTTGCAATGAGTTGGACATGACTGAGTGACTTTCACTTTCACTTTCTGCTCTTTAGTAAGATTGTCAAGAAAATCGTAAGGTGACAAATACACTACTGGCCAGGACCATTATTCATTACTGCTTTTCTCTCATCTTCTTTTTGGTAAGGGAAGTTCTGAGTTAAAATGTGAATGAAAAGTAAAACCACAGACATTAATTTGCTGAATTCTGAACTAAATCAATGTACAAGATGATCCATTTTGGGTATAAAATAAGGATTTCAAAATTCAATCCTTTCAAAATTATATATTTTTTGTATGTTTCTCTTCACATATGATAATATAATATTAATCTATAACAGTAAATATTTATTGTGCAACCAAAAGAATTTTAAAGCTCCTTTTCTGACTTTTTAAACTTTGTTCATGTCCACAAAGGTTTTTAATAGAAAACTGCTGCATATAGAAGTATTAATGTCTTGAATCACATTCTGAATTTGAATATGGATTGTTTTAATACTCTTCTGCCCTTAAGTCTATATGTTTCAAAGCTTGGACACAAAACACACATTATTTTCATTGTTGTTGTTTAGTCACTAAGTTGTATCTGACTCTTCGCAACCCCCTCGACTGCAGCACCCCAAGCTTCCCTGTCCTTCACTGTCTCCCGGAGTTTGTCAAAGTCATATCCATTGAGTCAATGATGCTATAATACCATCTCATCCTCTGTCATTCCCTTCTCCTCCTGTCCTGAATCTTTCCCAGCATCAGAGTCTTTTCCAATGAGCTGGCTCTTCGCATCAGGTCGCTAAATTATTGGAGAACCCATTAACAGTATGAAAAGGCAAACACACATTATTACATGACTATTATGATTGTTTTTTATCTCACCTCTCACTTTTACATTAATCTTTGTGCCTCTTGACAACTACATTCCTCTGCCTGCATCCATTAGTATTTCTATTTTGTTTTGGGCAAGGTAACCAGAGGAGCAGGCATAATGGAAGCTGCATTTAAACGAACCTAATAGGCTAAGTAACAGGCCATCCTTCAATAATGCGAGTACAAGAGTTGAGAAGCAGGGCCTACGGCACTTTCTGTGCTTCTTTCTAGAATAAGAATTTTGTTTTGATGTGGTTGTTTGCTCTCTAGGAAAATGCTTATGACTGTAGTGGTTTTAAAAAATTACTGTCTAAAATTTATGTTGGTTGCTCAGTCATGTCCGTCTTGTTGCGACCCCATGAACTATAGCCTGCCAGATTCCTCCAACCATGGGATTTTCCAGGCAAGAATACCAGAGTAGGTTCTGAAATTTACAGAACATATAATGCTCATTTTAGAAAATTTGGAAAATACAGAAAATATAGAAAGGTACAAAAAAGATAATTAAAAATTATAATCTGAGTTAAGAATAACCACTATAAACATTTGCACATATTTCTTCCTTTTTTATTTGCATATATATGTCATATATGTATTTTGTGCTTGTATAAAATTTGGTTTATATTGCCTTGAAAGTTTTGTATTAGTTTTTCATGTGTCAGTGTTAATAAGCATCTCCTATATCATCACTTTTTTTTTTTTCAAAATCCTTATCCGTGTTTGTGACTGTTCTCCTCACATGAATGTATAGTAGTTTATCTAACTCTACTCACCTCATTGGAAGTGTGATATTTTACAACCACTATGATGGAAAAACCTTGTAAATAAATACATGTCTACATCTCAAAACAGCTTTTAGACTAAATACTCAAATGAAAATACTGGATAGGAGATATGAAATATGATGAGCATTCTCACAGCCAAGTTGCTGTTCATATCCTTAGTTATTTCTGTACACAAATTCTGTGAAGTTGATTTGCTGTTCAAAGAATATGCAGGTTTTGTTTAACTATATGTATTTTTAAAATGGGACTAGGTCTTTCTGTCTTTTTCTTCTCATTGTGAAAGAAATACATGTTCACTATAAAAAAATACTCAGACATAGAAAATCATGAAGAAGAAAGCAGAAGTTACCTATCTTTCCATAATTCTTGTTGACATATGGATTCTGGGAGGGCATACAGAAATATGTGCACCAGTGTGAAAAGTCATGTAGATCTCCATCGTTACAAAAATGGGATCCATACTAGGCAGACTCTGTTATATACTGATATTTTAAGAAAACTTACATTAAATCATGGCACATTCAGAAAAATATGCACAGAACATAAAGTTTATAGCTGGATAAATATTCACAAATAAACACTCAGATTAAGAAAAAGAAAAAATGTAAAACACTTCTCCAGGTTGTATGTTATTCGTAGCCAGGTGCCATGCTAACTCTGCATCATTCTAGTTTTACTTTATGTGTTCCTGAAAGGAACATTTAAAATGGGTCAGGAATACATTTTCATGTTAACAAAGAAACGATTCAATATTTCATTGACTACAAGACGTCATTGATTGTTAGCATCCATTTGTTTTAGGTACTGCAGAGAAAGAAAGAGAGAGAGAGAAAAAGACAGAGAGGGAGGGAGAGAAGGAGGGAGGAAGGAAAGGAAGAAAGAAGAAGAGGGAGACAGAAAAAGAAAGCAAGCAAGCAACAGCTGCACAACAATTTGTTGATGGAAATGTCCTGTGTCATAAACAGTTTCTTTTTTAAAAAATTGATATAAAATTGACATTTACCCCTATATTAGTTTTGAGTGTGCAATATGATGATTCAGTATTTATAAACTGCAGAATGATCATCACAATAAGTCTAGCTAACCTCTATCACCAGACATAACACGTCTTTTTCCTTGTGATGAGAACATTTAAAATATACTTTCTCAGCAACTTGCAAGTGTACAATACAGTATTACAAGCTATAGTCACCAGGCTGTACATTACATCCCAGGACTTATGCATATTATGACTGGAAGCTTGTACCTTTGGACTCCTTCACCCACTTCACCCATTTTGCCTAGCCCCATCCCTTGTCTCTGGCAACCATCAATTTGTTCTCTGAATCCATGAATCTGTTTTTTGTTTTAGATTTCCCTATAAATGAAATAATGCAATATTTGTCTTTCTCTGTTTGATAGAACCAGCTTCTTGACACTTTTGAAATCTTCTTCTGTGCTGAAGTTTGCCAGTTTCTCCATGCTTCAAGCTGCATTTTATGGTGTATGAAGGTAATCTCTTTGCATTTTCCTGTTTTTCTCCACTTTGGGTATCTTCTCTGTTGGGTTCCTTCAAGCACTGGTTGTTTCTTCCCCAGAAAATATGAAACTGAGGTCATTCTTCCAGTGAGATTATTTGCTTTAGTAATATTACATTTCTGCTGTGCTTTTATGTTTCCACATCTTTCTGTACACACTGAGTAATTTTGTTTCAATGCTGGTTATGGTAAAATCTTTTGAAAGACATTTTATAATAAATAATAATTAAACTCAGCATATGTAATACCAAGAAAGTGTGTAAGTCAAGTTTGAAATGACAAATACATAAAAGCCTTGCTGGAGTTCATTCATGCCCAAGCAGTTAGGAGAACAGCAGAATCTGTGTGAAAAATGTAGGTCTAAGAGTCAATGAAATGTAGTACATATGCAGCATCGACATTTTTATAACTGAGATTTTATAGGTTTATTGCTTTATCTCTTCACAGATTATATAAATGGAAAAGGAAATGGCAATCCACTCCAGTATTCTTGCTTGGGGAATCCCATAGACAGAGGAGCCTGGTGGACTACAGTCCATGGGGTCACAAGAGTCAGACACAGCTTGGCAACTAAACAAACAGCACACTGTTCTTATGTAAGTACTAACAGATCTTTAAAAAGTGATTGTAGTCCTTTACTAAAAAGTTACCCAGTCACTTCAGTTAAAATTTGGAGGAAAACTGTCCTTTGGAAGAGGATATAAATTACTAATATGATAAAATACTGATACATTTTTAGGGTAAAATCCCATTAATTCATGACTACAATATGCTAAAAAAAAAAGTCCAATCTTTCAGCATATAATCGAAGCTGTAGGATAAACTGGGGCTACTGCTACCAAAGATGTCACAGCCGGCACTCAAGTCTGACCATGATGGCCAAAATCAGGGGCAGTTTCCTTAGACAATTATTCTACCAAAGAACAGCATGGGTATAGAAGATCAGCAATGACATGTTTGAGATGTACTAAGAGCATGACTATAATTGTGAATCGTAATTATAATTATAATTACACTTCATGTTAAAAGATATAACCCTCTTCACCTACAGCCTATGGAATGGAAAGTTGGAGCACAAGATTCAAAGCCTTCCTTAATTCGATATTTTTCGAATTCCAGATTGTGCAGAAAAAGAACAATTGTACCTGCTTTTACCTCTTAAGAGAAAGCATTTAGGGACTTCCCTGGTGATCCAGTGGCTAAGACTCCTCATTCACAGTGCAGAGGGCATGTTCCATCTCTGGTCAGGGAACTAAATCCCACACGCTGTAACTAAGAGTACACGTCACAACTGAAGATCCCGTGTGCTGCAACTAAGACCTGGTGGAGCCAAATAAATAAATAAGTCTTTAAAAAAGAAAGAAAAAAATTACACTCATCTAAATTTGTAAAAACATCCTTAATTATTTTTAGAGCATCTAAAAACTTGCCTTTACGAGACAGTTGAATAGTAAGGGGAGAATGGAGATCATGGAAAAAGTTCAGGAGAGGATGTTTACCACATCAGATGTGGCTTGTTTTCTTCTGTTTCTTCAGAGGCTGGACTCGCTTTCGTTTTCTGCAGTTACGTCTTCCTTAATGTCTTCCTGACCCATTTCAGCCTCTTCCCTTTGCTCCTCTTTCACTTGTTTTGGTTTTCACTCTGAAGATTGGCTCTTTCCTGTTGTCTTTTTGCAGCTTAGTTTCAACATCCGCAGCTACAGTTTGGTGGATCATTTTGCTTACTTCTCTGGGTTTCTTTGCTGCCCCTTGGGCTGGTTGCTCTTGCTCTTGGGGCCCTCGGTGGTGCCTGTGGTTGTGAGGGTTGCTGCTAGTCCTGTTGCTGCTTTGCTGGAAACTGTATTGTCATTTTTCATGATTGCACAATGGCCCGTTGCATGGGAATGCCATCATTTATTTACCAATCTTGAAAATGATGGAAATTCAAGTCTTCTCTAATTTTTCACTGTTCATAAAAGTCAAGACAAAATTCTTTTGGTCAGATAATTATACTTTTTGTGTATCTATTTCCTTGGGCCACATTGGTCCTGAAAGACCATTGGTTCTGAAAGAAGGACCAAAAACCCAAATGCCCTTGCTCATTTTATGGATTTTATGTATATTAAAAATGTTATTCAGACTGACACCCATGATGGCATTTGAGAATGTACAAATCCTGAATCCTCAAAAATACTTTCTTGAATAATACTGCGTATATTATAGATCTTATTTTATTGGTTACAAATATTTCTTCCAATATACCTTTTGTCTGATTTATATGTTGTAAATTTATTTTAGGATGTCAGTTACCTTTTCAATTTTTAAATTTTTTCATAGTCTTTTTTTTTGCCATACAGAAATTCTAAAATTTTATGAGTTCATTGTATTGATATTCTCCTATATGATTTTTGTATTTTGTTCTATTCTTCTGAGGACTTCTTTTCTATGCAATAATGTAAGTACTTTATTATTCTATTTATTTCTATTAATTCAAATTTAAAAATCCAATTGTGAATTTGATGAGACTTTTATTCCATTAGGTGTTAATTTGGAGATAATTGTCATATTTTACAATATAAATCTTCTATATCTAATCTGGACTATAGGATACTTCTCCACTTTTGTACCTTTTAGGTACCTCAGTAAAGGTTTGTAATTCTTTTCACAAATCCTGCACATTTTCTTTTGACTTTACACATAGTTATTTTGTCCTGGTTGTTGTGTGAAAGGAAACATTTCCCTTAATATTTCTAATAAGTTAATGCTGATATTAATTAAATAACAGTGTTAGAAAAATTATAATTAAAATGAAGAGTATTCTAGCATCTCAGCAGTTGATACTAACTTTTATTTGTATGAAGGGCTTGGTTTTACTGCAAAAAGACTGAATAATCCTGAGGGATAGAAGCTATCATGTGGCTGATGTTTAGGTCTTGTGAAAATGAAAGTAACTTTTAAAAGATGAAAAAGAGTAGATGAGGAATAAAAGGAAAGTTCTCAAATATGGGCTTTGGAGAGCACCCAACTGATCCCATTGACCCCCAGTCATTGGCTTGGATTCAGGTGGAAGAAGCCAGAATTGGGCCTCTTAATCCAGTGTCCAAGAGCTGGGGTCCTGCCTGCCCACAGGGGTATGTTGGCAGGAGCCATTTCAGAAAGAATTGCCTGATGGAAATAATGTGTGCTATGTGCTATTAGCTTTTCAATTTGGCCACATGGTTAGCAAATTTTAGTTTCTTAATTAATAAACTTTATTTTTAGAAACATTTTGGGGTCACAGAAAAATTAAGTGCAAAGTACAGAGCATTATCATCTACCCCATCCCTTGACCTCTCCCACTTTCAACATCCTGGCAAATTCTTGTCCCCTCCCCCCCGGCCCCCGGCAATAATACTTTGGTGCTAAAGGATTATTTATTGGGAAGTAGGATTTGTAGCATGTTTGAATTTTGCATCAAGCTTGGCATGAAGCAAAAGCAGAATCTACATATGGGTATAATTGGATATCAAGGTTTTATTTATAATGGTGTTAGATTAAATATGCATTTGATGTACATGCATTCAAATGTCTGATCTGACAGGAAAAAATATAGAGGAAGAGAGAAAAGCAAAGAGATAATGATGTGAATGTTAGAAAATTCCATCCCCTGTTCAATAATAATGAATTTATATCTGAGAGTGAGCATGACAAGGGGGATATTGGATAAAATGTCTTTGCTGGACACACTAACAAGTGATATGTATATGTCTCCTTTCTGTTGAAACTTTTCAATGGTAATTTTACAATACTAGATTAGCCTTTCGTTATCTAGGTGAAAAATTATCTGCAAATCATATCATCTCCAAATAGGAAGTTTTCTCCTTTCTAATTTATGTCTCTTTTAGAATATTTGTACCTCACTTTCTCTTTCTTAATACATAAATTGGAAATTCTAGTTTGAATAATGGATGTGAAAGCAAGTATTCTATTCTTGTTCCTAATTTAGTTATTCTATTCTTGTTTCTAATTTGATGAAAAATATAGATATTTTTCATCATGTTAAGAATCTATTTTTCTAGTGTTGATTCATAAAGTCTTTTTTTTTTTTTTTTAAGAAAAATAGATTCTCTAGGCCAGAATCCTAGAGAGGGTAACCTTTTCCTTTACCAGCGGATTTTCCCAACTCAGGGATCAAACCCAGGTCTCCAGTATTACAAGTAGATTGTTTACCAGCTGAGCCACAGGGAAGCCCAAGAATACTGGAGCCGGTAGCCTATCTCTTCTCCAGGGGATCTTCCCAACTCAGGAATTGAATTGGGGTCTCCTGCATTTCAGGCAGATTCTTTACCAACTGAGCTATCAGGGAAGCTCTTCTAAATGTTATCAAGTATCTTTTCAGTACTGACTGAGGTGATCTTATACGTCTATGCTTTGACTAATTTTATAAACTATATGCTTTTTTCTTTGATATTTCATCATGTTTACATTTGTAAAGTCAACTTGCCAATGGTATATTGTTACTATGGACTTTAAGGTTTGAATTATATATATTTTTCACATCTATATTCCCAAGTGAGATTTGTCTGTGTTTTCCTTCTTTGTCAGATTTTGGATTAACTGTCTTTTATTTCATCTTTTCTGCCTCATTTTGTCTGATTTGATAACTAAAAAGTTCCTTTTAATTCTATTATTATTTTTAAAGTATAATTTTCATAAAGTTGAGCATAAGCATACCCTATAATTCATAAGTTCTACTATTAGATAGAAACTGTTTTAAACCCAGTCTATTCCAATTCAGATTGTTATAGCCCCATAATAATGCATATGTGTATTAGAAGACATATGAAGAATGTTTATGGTAATATTGTTTATAATGGAAAAATATTGGGAACCATTGAATTGCAAATAGTTGTAAAATGAAAAGTATATTGTATATGCAATATTATACATCATCATGAATTACTTTCAAAAACAAAATATTGTGTAAAAAACATATAAGGAAGAATATATATGACTCAATTTACATAAAAGCTCAAAATAAGCAATACTAAATAGCATATTGTTTGGGGATTTGTTCATATGTCTGTATGAAGAATTACAAAGAAAGGGGAAAAAAGGCTTAATACAAAATCCAGATAGTAAAGACAAGGTCACGGATATGCGTGAGGAGGAGTACTCTAGGGGGTTTCAAAATTACTTGTAACTTTCTTTCTTAGGTCAAGCTATGGATAAATGGATGTTTATGTTATTGTTATTGATTTTGAACTGTCAATTTACATGTGTATACTCTTTTGTATATCTTACTGTATTAGCTTCCGAAGGCTACTGTTACCAATTGTTTCAAAGTAGGCATCTTTCTAGCAACTAAATCAAAGTGTCAGAAAGGCCGGACTTCTGCTGAAGGTTCTAGAGGGGAAGTCTTCCTTACTTCTTAGCTTCTAGAGACTCCCAGCAATCTCTGGTTTGCATGTGCATACCTCCTATCTCTGCTTCCATCTTTATATGGCCTTCTCCCCTGAGTGGGTTTCTATGTATCTCTTTTTCCTTTAAGTACACCACCCTGTAAAGGCCTTCCTGTAAGACCCCCCCTAATCCTCTAAGACTTCATCTTAATTTAACTAATTATATCTAATTACATCTGCCAAGATTTTATTTCTAAATTTACCAGTTCTGAGGTTCTGGGTGGATGTGAGTTTTGGGGGGACACTATTTAACCCAATACTTAGGTATATAATTTTTTAAGGAGACACATTTAAAAACAAAAACAAGGGAAGGAGGGTGGATTGAATTGGGAGATTAGGACTGACGTTTATACACTACTGATACTATGTATAATTAATGAAAATCTACTGTATAGCTCAAGGAACTCTACTCTATGCTCTATGGTGACCTAAATGGGAAGGAAATCCCCCCGAAAGAAGGGATATATGTGCATGTAGAGTTGATTTCACTTTGCTGTATGGTGGAAACTAATGCAACATTGTAAAGCAACCATACTCCAATAAAAATTAATAAAAAATAGCAGAGTATTTAAGGCTATGCGTTTGGGAATAACTTTTGCTTAATTTGAGTGTTTCTCATTCTTTTTAAAAGACTAAATGATTTTTGCTCTTATAAAAATTATGCTCTTCCTCTGCAACCTGAGTGTACCATTTCCTTTTTCTCTAGTCATCCTGCATTGCTTCCTAGGCTCTGTGTTGCTTTTTTCTGTTTCTTTGCCACTGAAGCAGTGAAGGCCTCAGGCTTGGCTCCTCTGGCTAGTGGCAGGAGTTGACTTTGGTTCCCCTCATTGTCCGCCTGAACGCTGCCAGCATCCTCCTTTCAGATCTTAGGGGACGAGGCTGAATGCTTATGCATCACACTTGGCTAACCGTGCAGGCATCTTTTCTTCCTATAACTGTTGAATACCTGGCTGCAAATGTGGTTCTTCTTGAAACAATCCATCATTCTTTCTGCATCAGAAACAGTAGCAAAAAATTTGCTGTTTCTGCAGGACACTTTTCCAATGGCCATTCCTGTCTCCCCACTTGTCTCACAGCTTAGAAGTGACCATTTTCTGCCTTGTCTATTTCATCTCCTAGTCAGATAGTCTTCTACATAGTTACAACCTCAGAATGGTACAGGAGGCAACTGACAATGCAGCTTAGGGAAGGGAGGTCACAGCCCAGTATGAAAAAAAAATAGTCTGATATTTTTGCTTCTTTTTTATTAAATTTTAGAGAAATATGAAAAGGAAAGTTATGTAAATATTGGCTTTGATCATTTGAAATTTTCTTGGCCTCAGCTTTCAGAAAGCTTTGTGGTTAAATCTGGAATGTAATGCAATTCTAAAACTGCTAGAAATGTATTTTCTGAAGTCCTAAGGCTGTAAAATTGTCCCTTTGAATTGATTTTTGTCATTGTTTACTTTATACACATATGTAAACATGTACATGTACATTTTTAAGCTATTGGGTAACAAAAATTTTAAATCTGTGTTATTGTGTAGCAGTTAGTTTCTTCATTTTAATTGTTAAACATTATTACATTATATAAAATATATCACAATTTATTCATTTTACTCTTGAAATTTTTATTATGGTGAAGTATACATAACATAAAATTTACTATTTTAACCATCTTGAAGTGTTTAGTTCAGTGGTGTTAAGTATGTTTAAACTGTTGCACAACCATTCGCCACCATCTATTTCCAGAAATTTTCATCAACTCCATACCCATTAAGCAATAATTTCCCATTCCATCTTCCCCCAGTGCCTGCCAACTGCCGTTCTACCTTTTGCCTCTGTGAGTTTGACAACTATAGGGACCTTAGATAAGCAGAATCATAAAATATTTGTCCTTTTGAGTCTGGCTTATTTCAATTAACATGTATTCAAGGTTCATATATGTTGGGATATATATCAGACTTACCTCCCTTTCAAGGCTGAATAAAACTATTTTATAGATATCCATTCGTCTAGTAATGGGCACTTGGCTTTTCCCATTTTTGACTACTGTGAACATTGTTCATATGAACATGGGTGTACCAATATCCACTCAGATCTCTGCTTTCTATTCTTTTGAGTATCCACAAGGGGAATTGAAATAATTGTATGTTTAATTTTTTGAGGAATTACCATACCATTTTTCACAGTGACTGCATCATTTTACATTTCTATCCCTTCATTCTACTGGTGATGGACATTTGAGGGGGGGTTGCTGCTAGTTTGGGCTGCTATGAAAAACACTAAAAGCAAGTTTATACATGTACATTGGTGCACCTATGTATACGTTTTCATCGAGTATATGTGAGGAACAGGACTGTACATTTGCTTGTTCACCCTAACGGAGAATCCTGGACTTTTTCCAAAGTACCAGGACCAACTGACACTACTGCCAGCACTGTGAGAGTTCCATTTGTTTCCATTTTTGCCAACTTAGCACTGTCAGTTGTTAAAATGTTAGCCATTCTGATGAGTATGTAGTGTATCTCATTGGGACTAATGATGCCTACTATCTTTCATATGTTTACTGATCATTTGGGTAGACGCTTTCATGAGTGTCTGATTTAAAGCTTTTGCCTTTAAAAACTTGGATTGTCTGTCTTTTTCTCATTGATTTGAAAGAACTTTTTAAAAAAATATTCTGAATATTAGTTTTTTTGTTGGATATATGCTTTGCAAATATATTTTCCTACTCTGTGGCTTGCCTTTTCACTTATGTCCTATACCTTTAAACAACACACTTGTTCCTATATACAGTTTCAATCACAATGTAGAATTTTTTCATTTGCATTTCTAATTGGTTATTGTTAATCTGTATAAAAGGTATTAATTTATAATATTTATTTTGTAATTAGCTCCTTTATCAAATTATTTTGTGTTTTATTCAATAATGTCATCTAAAAGGAAGAAAGATATTTATCTTCTTTTTCATATTTTGTTTATTTTGCTTTTGGGCATTACCTAAATGTTTCTAAACATTATTGAGAAGTAGTGGTCATAATGTACATTCCTATCTTGGTCCTGATTTTAATGGGAATGACTTTAGTAATTCACTGTTTAGCATATAATTTGCTGTGGTCTTTTCCATTTTATATCATATGTAGTTATGGCCTCAGAATGATGTAGAAAGTAAAGTACTAATTACAGTTGGTGGAAGGGTCCAGTATTGTACTAGAGGCAAATATTTGAGTCCTCTGTTTCCATTGAGAAGGAAATGGCAACCTACTCCAGTATTTTTGCCTGGAGAATCCCATGGACAGAGGAGCCTGGCAGGCTACAGTCTATGTGGTCACAAGAGTCTAAGCACAGCTGTTTCCATTAAAATAAACTTCCTTTAAGGTGATGTCTCTCAAAAATTTTTAATCATTTTGACCTATCACATTTCAGCCTCAGTTTTTTCCATATGTATTTGGAAAGCAGTGTTTACATTTTAAGTATGTTATGTATTTTTATGTACAATTCTGGTGTTTTCTATTCTATTTTCATTTAAAGTATATTGGTTGAAAGTGAAGTCACACAGTCGTGTCTGACTCTTTGCAACCCCATGGACTGTAGCCTACCAGGCTTCTCCGTCCATGGGATTCTTCAGGCAAGAGTACTGGAGTGGGTTGCCATTTCCTTCTCCAGGGAATCTTCCTGACCCAGGTATTGAACCTAGGTCTCCTGCATTGTAGGCAGACGCTTTACCCTCTGAGCCACCAAAAAGCCAGACCTACTTAATTGATTTTGTGAATGATTAATAGCTTGCGATCCATTGTTGGAAACATTCTTTCCTAAGTTAATATGTCTCTTTCCTAGCCCTTGGGCTAAGAAAGGTCCTATGGGTAATAATTCAGTGAAACGCAGGGAACAGTTGAGGACACACTTGTTAGTACTTCATAATACTATCCTGTTGCACTATTTAAAAATTTGAAAAGTTCAGATGTTTTTGAAAATGACTTACGTGAAATTCTTAGCTTTAATCATACTTGATGGCTCAGTTTCTTGAGTGAGTTGAAACACTGTTATTGAACTGATGACTATTTATTTACAAATTACAATGTTTCATATGTCATTGTGAAAAGTTTCTGATTAAGTAATAAAAAGGTCAGTAATAGCTGTATTAGTCAACTATTGATGTGATAATATGGCATAAAAATGACTCCAGAATCTCATTGGTGCACAACAACAAACATTAATTTCTTCACCCACAGATCTGCAGGTTAGTTGGAACAGTTCTACTTTAGGCTCAGAGTTGGATTCAAGTCTGTTACTTGTTTTTGAGATCACAGAGCAGCTGTAAAGCACATGCTTTCCTCACGGAAGACGGCAGAAGTATAAGACAGGAAGCAACCTTATAGGAAGTCATTAAAGGCCTCTGCTCTGAAATGGCACACTGTCATTTTGTTGACGTTCTGTCAGCCAAAACAAGTCACATGCCTGGGCCTACCATCAATGGGATGGAGAAGTACACTGTGGAGCTGGTTGGCAAGGATGAGGGGGAAAGAAAGAACTCAGAGCCAATAATTCACCCTCCTACATCGGGCAGCAGTTTCAGAATCACATTTATTCTGCTCACTTATATCTGTAGTCAGAACGGTCACTGCTCAAAATAAGAAATGAATTGGCCCTTTATTTCATTACAAGAAAATTTAATTCCTTGATAAAGTGTTTTTCTTGAAAAAAAGGACTACATTTGCATTGTATAAGCAATTGTTTTCCAGTATATTTGTTGAACATTTTAAAAAGAAGTTTTAAATCTTTATGCAAGGTAGCCAAGGAAATGTGTCCTTTGGATTGTTGTTACATTGCATTTTTTCAGCCTCAGTGCATGCTGCATTTCTAGTAAGAAATATCCAACCATGGACAAAATAAAAAATAAAATTTGATGACTCATGTAGGAAGAAAAGGCCTCTTTCCTAATTCCCTTTATGATGAAGTTCTTAACTTTAACTATATCATATCTTTCCCTGTGGGGCCACACAGTTATTTAGTCGATAGAAGCTCTAAAAATTGTTTTCTCTCCTACTTTGATTCCTGTCCTGAATTCAGTTATAGAAAGATTTCTCAGTATAATTAAAAATGTGTAAGTCAATAAGTGAAGCTGAACGATGGGAAAAGCCAGCATAAAGTCAATTCTGTTATTCCTTCGATGCTCTCTATTGGAGTTGGCAGAACCATGGCCCATGGGCCAAATGTAGCCAACCATGTATTTTTGTGAGTGAAGTTTTACTGAAACACAGCCATTGGAATTCACTTAAATGTTGTCTATGACTACTTTTGTGAGCCATTGGCAGGGTTGAGTACTTGTACAAAGACCATATGGCCCACACAGAGGTTAAGATATTTGCTATCTGGTCCTGTACAGAAAAATCTGACAGCTCCTGCTCTATATAGTTACCATAGTTAAAAGTACAGTTTTTAAAATGTAAATATTACAAAATATAAATGCTTTTGATTTCTTAAAAAACAAAGTTCCTATGTTTCATCCCTGTATCCACTGAAGGTCTGATATTTTTGAGGAATATCTGACAACCGTCTTTTAGGACAGATGAGCAGCAATGAGCATGGGTGAGGTCATACTTGGTAACAAACAACCCCCAACTCTCAGAGCCTTAACATGGTAGGTTCAGTTCTCACTGCTGCCGAGTACTCATTGTAGGCTTCAGACGGTTGGAGAAGCCGTCATCTGGAGAGCTTCCAGTCACATTAGCCGAGGTAACAGGAGTGTGGCTGCTTGTGTCCTGGGTGTTAAATCTTCCAACCAGAAGTGACACACATCACTTTTCTCAGGCCAAGGTGAGTCACATGGCTACCTCTAATCTCAAGGGATTGGGGAGGTACAGTCCTATCATGTGCGCTTCTCAGGTGGCACTAGTGGTAAAGAACCTGCCGGCCAGTGCAGGAGACGCAAGAGACATGGGTTTGATCCCCGGGATTGGAACGATCCCCTGGAGAAGGAAATGGCAATCCACTCCAGGATTCTTGTCTGGAAAATCCCATGGACAGAGGAGTCTGGTGGGCTAAGTCCACGGGGTCACAAAGGAGTCGGACACGGCTGAACAACTCACACACACACAACCCCATCATAGACCTAGGGAAGAGAGTGAAACACTTGGTAGGCGGCACGAGTGACTGCTACTGCATGCAACAGAGAGCATTTCAGAGACTAGTTTCTTTGCAGTAGGAGACTGGCTACCAGCTTCTCGGGCAGCACAGGCCTAATGTCTGAGGTGGACTTTTGCAAGGAAAAAGGGTGGGTAACATAAATTCTTTTTACTTCCTTTCTTTGCTCTTCTGTTTCAGGGCTTTGTCTACGCTTTGGTTGCTACAAATTTTGCACAGAGAACATTGGATTATTAATTCCCTTTGTTGCCAGTTTTACAGCACCTTTGCATCTGTTTGCCTTCACAAGTATTTGATGTGCTGTTGGGATGGTTAAATTTAGAGTCACTTGCTGGCTTCCAACTTACCTTGAAAGTTTTGCTCTTCTTATAAAACTCTATGTTGGGCCAAACTCAAAACATTTTAAAGGACCTGAAAAAGCAAGTTGATGAAACCCACCACCTCGTGGCTAATTTTCAAACTAGTACCGAAAATGAAGCTATTACTTCTTTTTTTCACCTTAACGTATTGTTCAGGGACAGACATAACGCATCAAAATTGCTAGAAATTGAACCCAAGTAAATTGGGTGTTTCAATTACTTAGAACTTCTGTTTTGAAGAAGGTACCTTGTTTTCTCTTCTCAAACCTTCTAAATGGCTCCAGAGAGATAAGCCCTATGGTGTGTAATGGACATATCCAGCCCAGTGTCTCAGTCTAGAAGAGGATGTCAAGAGGAACTGAGGCTGCCTTGACCATTTTCTATCGAGAGTCCATGGAAGGAAGCTGTGGGAAACAAAATGCTCCTGATTTAGGGGTTTGTGTGTCAGTTGTAGATGATTGGGTTTTATTGAATCTGGTTTCTAGAAAGTTCCACATAACATTTATGTTCAATCTCTCCTTTTCTTGATTATGGAATTAACATTTGCGACCCAAGGGGTTAAGCTGTGATTTGTCCAGACAATTCAGAACCTGTTAGAAGAAACCAAGATTCTAAGACAAGGAATCAGGAGTAAACTGGACCATGAGTCCCAGGTGGCTACAGGTTTTTGATGGGTGAGCAAACAGTGCTGGGAACAAAGTAAGAACTCAAACTCTGAACAAGTAAGTCTTCAAGCCCAGAGGCAAGACTGAAGTTGGAATTAAAGAGCCAGATCGCTGACAGGCGGAGATGAGGTTTGGAGAAGGGAAAGTAGGTGAAAGAGAAGTTCTGCATATTTTCTGTGGCTGGATGGGTATTTGCAGCTAGCCTGGGTGTCATGGGTTGGCTCAAAGATGTGTCAGATTGATTTCAAAGGCCAGAGATAGGACAGATAAAAAAGGTTTTCAAAAAATTTGAGTAAAATGAATTTCATTTTGTGAATTTATACTTTAGGAGTAAGAAGCATTGATGTAATTTTTAAATATCTTGCCTTCATATTTTAAAACAAAAAAAGCACACATTTAATTCATAAATGAAGATGGTTAGGTCCTTGCAAGAAGGAACATCTCCAGGAAGAGCATCAAGAAAATAGGAATTGGGGATCTGACACTGACCCCATTTCTGATGACTGATGTCTAGTTTTTACTGACTCCTCTGTCCATGGAATTTTCCATGGACAAAAATGGCAAGAATTCTCCATGGCAAGAATACTGGAGTGGGTAGCCATTCCCTCCTCCAGCGGATCTTCCCCATCCATAGATCGAACCCAGGTCTCCTTATTGCAGGCAGATTCTTTACCGTCTGAGCCACCGGGGAAGCCCTTTATTTACACTGGCAGCTGGAAAACCCTGTAAGTTATTGTCTTTATGCATAGACCTGCTTGTATGCAGATCTTCATTTCAACAGCTATGTCTTTAATCCCTGTGCTTATGATACCCAAAAATTCATCACACTTTATCTGCAGTTAAAAGCTTATAGTTTCAAAGCAATTTCATACACCAATATGTGTGTCTTGAAGGAGGCATTATCCTATTTTGGTGGTCAGCAAGGATGAGAAAGATTAAATGACTTTAGTTTCCACAGAGAGTCATGAACTGTGGCTAGGTTCCATGTGGCTACAGTTCAGTATTGTGTCCAACACTTCCATGATGCTCCCAGGTGGAGGAGGGCTCCTGGGTTAGCTCCCGAAGACCTTGTTGCACAGCCTGGGTGAGTCATGCAGCACAGGGCTCAGTTCCTGGAGTGCACTTACCTCTGCTTTTCTCTTGCTGCTCTGAAGTCAGGTGGCCCTTGGGAGACTGCTGGTCTGTTCTCTGAGGAATAGCAGCGAAGTTAATCTAAAGGCAGCCACAGAGAGGAAAGTAGGAGTATTCTAGCAACAGCTGTGAATGCTTCATGATGAATGCTTTGGTGACCCAGTTGGTATGCTTAGTCTTTTTGTTTTTCTCACTCTTGAGAAAAGCTGAAGATAAAATAATGGGAGATGAGATACTTTGTGTACAGGAGATGATGATAACTTATCTAAAAATGACCCTGAGCAGTGTGACCTCAGGGTGGGGAGGGACATTTAATGCTGTGTATCCAGACAGTAGCTATGGAGTCAATCTTTCTTTGGCAAGGGATACATTTAAGTTTTTTAAAAACATTTCATAGGAGTTTAATTTGACCTGCTTCTGGTGATTCTGAGTTGTTGAATAATGAGGTGAAAATGCAGAGGGTTTTCAGAGTACCGTTAGGGACTTGTCCTGAGATGTGTGAGTGCCCAGGCACCACTTCCTCCTCGGTGGATGTAATTGCATTTGGGCTCATTTTTCAAGAGGCCTCTTTCCAGGGCCAAATTTATGGTAGGGGACAAAATAATCTAGCCTGATACTCTCTTGGATGTTGACGTCCCACTGGCTTGGAAGTGCGCCCTTCCCTGGGCCAGGTCTGGAGGGTTCACACGTCTGCCATTTTGGAGCTGTGGGCGGAGAGCCTGTTTCTGCAAGACACATAAGAAGGTAATCCGGAAACCTGGAGGACAGAGCCAAGTGAGGGAGACTCTGTGGCTATTTCCCAGAGAACTTTGACCTCTTGTGGAAATTGATCATAGGAGAATGACTGTTGCAGTGGGTACTGACTGGTTTAATCTGTCCCTCTAGCCACCTGTTTGTAGAAGCTGCCCTCCTCCTGTCCTGTCCCCAAGGTTCATCTGGCCTTGCCCACCTGGACAGACCCGATTGTTCTGGTGTCAGCACTGGACTAAGGTGGACCAATAGATTTCTTCTTGGTGTTTCCTGACTTTGAACCAGAGTGAATATCTGGTCATTCTCCCTCTTAGGCTGCTAAAGCTACCAAATGAAATGCCAGAAACTGTTGGAAGCTTGCTATCCTCTCTGCAGAGAAAGCAGACAATCAACAAGAAAGATACACAGGCAGGGAGAGTGGGAGCCTGCATGGCTTGAGAGGGCCTGATCCTCATCCCCTGGAAGTCCAGACACAGTCTTCTGTCTTAGACATTTATGAGGTCATCTATGATCTTTCTAGTAAGTTCCTGTGTTTGCTTAGACCAGGTTAGGCTGGTTTCTGGCTGTCGTCAACCATGGGCTTTGAGGTCGTGTTTTCTCTTGAGAAATGAAGAGGAGACCATAGAAAAGGTACGCTCCCAAGGTTAGGAGTGAGGTTTGAACTATCCCTTCACTCCTACAGTGTGGTTGTGCACCCAGGAGCAGGAGATGTGTTTGTTGAATAACTAACCAAACTTAACAGAAGGGCCCCTGGTTAGCTCAGGCCATCCAGAAACTTCCTGGCTCCATGCAGCTGAATCTGTAATCGAGGATGACAATCTGTAATTGTCACCTGGCAAAAAGGGATGTGGAAGCAGAATCAAAATGTAAAAAACACAGATAGGGAATACTGGTTTTCCCTAAAATGCAACTCCCCTGCTTCTAGAACCCCAGACTTTAAGCTGGGAACCCGGTGGCCCAGCAAAAAGACTTCATTTTCCAGCCTTCACTGTTGATGTGTGATGTGAGCAGAATTGTTGTATGGAGCCTCCTAAGAACCTTCTTGAAAAGGCAGGCAACTTGTACTCTCTGCCCGCCTGCTTTCTGTCCCCTCTCCATCCACCTCCATGGAATGTGGTTGTGAGAGCCAGTGCCCTAGCCAGCCTAGTGGACCATGAGGAGGGGCCAGGCCACGGAGATGGCAAAGTGGTGAAATGAATCCCTAAGAACACCATGAATAGAGCCCTGTGTTCTCTACCTCTGGAGCTGTTTGTTATCTCCCTTTAGCCACTGTTCACTTGGGAGTCTCTTACTCGAAACATTACACAATCCCAACTGATGGTAGACACTGAGCAGTAAACATTCTTCTACTCTTTCCAGAAGTGATGAGTGATCCATGGGAATTATATGTATTGATAATAGGAGAGAAACATAAGAGTGATATTTCTCTCCAAATATGTCTCTGGATTTTAAAGAATACAAACTGAGGACAGTGGTGGGCGGGGTCGTGAATAAAATGAAGCACCATCCTCTATTCTTCTCACCCATTTCCTGCTTTTAGAAGGCAATTGGATGGACTCTCTAGAGTTTGAATAGCTTTAGCAAAAAGCTCCTGGAGATTTTATTGACTCAGTGCCCTTAACATACACAGCCCTACTCAGAGCTGCTAGGCTTCATTTTTAATGACCATGACCCATTTTTAAAAAGGGAAGGCCTTTTAGAAAAATAGCTTTCCAAACTGCCTGGGCATCCTTATAAATGAATCAATACAGACAGTGCTCTCTCCATTAAGGCAACATACACCCCAATAAAAGAAGATGAAAACACTTTTAAGCTATAAAATAATATACAATTCGAAGGTATTGTTATAAGCTATTCTTGTTTTCTTTTTTCTTTTTTCTATATTTTTATTTATTTATTAATTTGGCTGTGCCAGGCTGTGCCACATAGCACATGAGATCTTTGATCTTCATTGCAGCATACAGAATCTTTAGTTCTGTCATACAGGATCTTTTATTTTTTTTAAGTTGTGATGTGCAAACTCTTAGTTGCAGCATGTGGGATCTAGTTCTCTGACCAGGGATTGGATCCAAGCCCCTTGCCCTGGGAGCATGGAGCCCTAGTCACTGGACCACCAGGGAAGTCCCAATCCTATTCTCTTTAATATCTGCTGTGGAATTATTTTTTCTTTCTGAGCCATAAGGTCTTTATTTAGCTTTTAAAATGTGAATAGTACCTACCTCCCAGGTTTGTTGTGGGAATTATACAGTTTTTTGGGGGGGGTTGATTTCTGTCACACATCAACATGAATCAACCATAGGTGTACCTGAGTCCCCTCCCTCTTGTCTCTCCCTCCCATCTCCCACCCATTCCCACACCACTAGGTTATTAAGAGCCCCAGTTTGAGTTTCCTGAGTCATACAGCAAATTCCCATTGGCTATCTATTTACATATGTTAGTGTATATGCATCCATGGTATTCCCTCTGTTTATCTCACCCTGCCCCTCTCCTCCCCAACCCGTGTCCATAAGTCTGTTCTCTCCGCCTGCATCTCCATTGCTGCTCTGTGAACAGGTTCATCTCTACTGTGGAATCATTGATAAAATCATTCAACTGGAAGAGAGGGGGTCTGATTTTTAAATGAAGGGCAATTTTCTCTCAAAGTGAGACTCTGCTCTCCAGAGTCCAGTTGTGTGTGACAAACATGTTTCCTTTATCGTAATTATTTTGTTTAATCCTCTTAAGAATTGAATTTTTAACTGCAAAAGAAGAGAGGTGCAGAAAGCTTACGAAATGTGCTGAAGTCCAAGTCCCAAGGCTGGGATGGCTGTGACTGCACTTGGCCGGGAAGTTTGGGAGTGAGGGGTAGGTGGGACGAGGGAGGGAGGAGATTCTGCCGGTTCTCCTGAGGTGGGAAATGCCGGCAGCTCATCCTCAGACAGTGGGTACATCCATCCCAACAAGCCCGACCAGAGTCATTTCAGCCTGAAATCCCTTTCCCACCTGATTTGACTGGACACACCCATCTCCTCTGCAGGCACAGTGCGTCCAGATCAACTCCTGGCATTCTGGGCACATCTGCAGAGCTTGCAGGAACAGCCTCTCCAGGCAGCTGAAGTGCAGCCGCCTCTTAGCAGATGGTGGTTAATAACAGGCTTTGTTCTCCAGGTCCTTCTATTTTCAGCCACGGAATACGATTTATAAAGAAAAAAAATACACACACACCACCATCCCCCCCACCCCCTACCAGCCCTTATCAGATCTCTTATAATTATAGAACAAGGTGCCGACGAACTCCCAGGGAGCTGGTTTCCATGGCAATGACAAGCCATTATATTCTAAAGGCCAAGCTAGAACTCCGCCCCCTCGTCCTCCAGTACTGTGCCTCTTGTTATTGCAGTGTTCCAAAATAAACTTGCTGCCTAATCGTAAATCCCATATAATTAGAGATGAGCTAATCGTCTCCCACTACCTCTGTGTGGCCCACTCATCATGCCCTCAGCTTCTGGAATAGGCTGACGGACTGTTTGATGTCAGAACAGACCTTCCTCCCCCAGGAAATGGGTGCAGCAGAAATCCATGTATGGCTGGGGACCCAGCAGCGGGAAAGAACCTCGGAGCTCAGAGCTCTGTGAGCTGCCTCCTGGGCTTTAGTAAATGAGAGAGAGAGAGAGTCAGACAGACGGACAGATATCATGTAGGTAGTATCCGGGCTGTCAGATTGGAGAACCTTACCAGCTCCATGAAGAAAGGGTAGAGACAGTTCATTGGAGGTGGCAGAGAGCCCCACCTCTCATGCTTTTTGGCCACCTGATATGACCAGGGAAGAAGATGTCACCCTGTGACATTTAGCAGAAAAGAAGTCTTTACCACTCTCCCTCCCAGTTCCTGCCTTGCTCCCTCCCTAGCTCCTTCATAGACATGAGTTTGCTTTTAGCACAATTTGTATCTTGGGCTTGTGTGTTTTGTTCTGACCAAGAGTGATCATTGTCTAGGTTTCAGCGAGTGGGGACTTGGGCATTGTTCTTAGTGAGGAACAAGAGAGGTTCTTGAGAAACTTGACTCTCTTGGGAGCACAGGATAAAAATCAACAAAGGGAACCGTGTTGTTTCAGATGAGAGGTGCCAGGGAAATAAAACAAGGTTGATGTGTTAGAATGTGTTTGGGGTCTGGGGGGCTCATGCAATAATTGAGCAGAGCCCTGGGGGACTAGAGAGCAGATTGCAGTTCACCTGTTCAGAAAGCAGCATCCTCTACGTTGAGCTTAAACGCCCATCAGATCCAGCTTGAGTTGCTGTAGGACTTGCTGGCCCTGCCTCCAGGTGATTCGTTTGCTGACTCCTCTCTACGCCCTTCCAGATTTGCTCTCTGCCCCCATCCACCCGGTGTCTGCCTCTCACCTTCAGAGCCACCAACAGGTCCTCTGGTAGCTTGTGGTCCTAGCTAGTGCCCAGCATGAGACGGCGGAGTGGCAGTGGGTGGCACTTGGTCTGGCTGGGCCTCCCCAGGCTCCCTTCCTGTGGGATCTCTGGGGGTGGGATTGCCTCCACCTTCAGGACCACAGGTGCTGCCAGGCGGTCCCCTTCAGCATTGCCCTCTCTGGTCCTAGTCCGGCTCCCTCACCTTGTTCCTCTGGGATCAGGGTTCCTGTTCCTCTAGTATTATGGCTCCTCAGTGGTTCTGGTCCAAGGAGACCTTGCCAGCCCTGTGGTTTCTTACATCTGTCATCACCCCTGAAGACCCCAGTTGTTGAACCTTGTTTTCCACCCTTGAAGGGGCTGGCTTTTGCCTCACTGGCCCCTATCATTTCTCTAATTGCTCACCCACTACCTCAAATGGTTTCCTGTTCGCCCTGCCTGTTTTTAATCTCGCTCATTCAAAGATCAGCCCAAGCCTCACTTCCTCCACACGCCTCCTCCCACCCGCCTTCAGTTCTCTAAGAATCAGCCTCCAGGAGTGTCGCAGCTACTTCCTGTTCCCTCACTGTTTCCCGTCTGGTCTGTGGGTTTTGCTTCTCCAGCTAGACTTTCACCTCTGCCAAGGACAGGACTGTTTCAGGATGCCCTTCTTCACGACTCATAGAGTGCCAGGTGCATCTTCCTGCTTGAGGAATTCTCCTCGGGGGCTGTGGTGGTCTGGTGCTGCTTGGGCCCTACCTCAGTGTCTCGGGTTGTCAGCTTGTAAGTGCCAGGGCAGGGGAGCAGATTTAGCTGTTTCATCTGGTATCCTGATGGGTGGAAAAGCACTACCACAGCGTTGCACTTCCTTTTCATCTCCTACGACATGGTAGGTGATTCCAAAGACCTCGTCTGGTTTCCTCCTGAAAAGAGTAAATGAAACAAAAGCATGAAAGCTGTTTAGGGAAATACATTGCAAACTCTGTCTACACAGAAAGGAGCAATTAATAGAGTGACGAGAAGGGGAATTGGAAATCCCAGAGTAAAGTGTGCATGCGTACTGGGTAATAGGTACAATGAGACAGTGAAAATGAAGAAATGCTTCTAAGAGATCATAATACTTGGTAGGAGGATCATGCAGGGCTCACATTCAATATTTTTAGATTCCTTAGAATTTCTTGTCAATGAAATCAACACATTTATGTTGCTTCTTTGGACTGAGGAAAAAAAGAAAAACCAAGGCTGATATTTTGAAGTGCTGATAGAGGATAACCTGAAACAGTAATACTCAGAGGGTTGCCCAGGATTAAAATCAGGGGAGAAGGAACAGAAGGCAAAACCTCCAAATCCATTCAGATCAACAAGATGGGGAGCTTCCTAGCAGGCTAATAAGAAGATTTAAACAAATTAAAACACAATTGTCTATTAATTGACATTTGTGAATATCTTCACTGCTTTATTGTGGCAAGGAGCTTTGCAGTATTCTGTCCTGTGTCCAGGTTATCTACAGCAATGTGGGGTTAATTTCTCTGGTCCCCAAGCTGGGGGTAATTGGAGGTTTTGCTGAGATGGGTCAGTTCACTACAGGTTCAGCTATAAAAGCAGGCTCCAGTGTGATTTTGCCCTAGGTGACATACAGCAAAGGAGCTTGGATGATTTGTCTATCAAGATGAAAAATGGTGCTTTGGTAATATTTCCTTTTATTGAATGCAATTACGTTATTTGGTGGTCCTTCCTAGTAGAAGATCTTGTTCAGACAATATCCTTTGATTTGATTCTGAATTTCCTTCCATAGGGTGAGGGGAGAAAGGCAGGACTGATCTGAGACTTTCCTAACAGGGTAGCACATGAAAGAGGAAAAGAGAACTCTCCTACTTCAACACAAAACAGCACAGAGCTCTGGTCTTCTGAGTCCCCCATGTGCCAACAGAGATGCCTGGGTGGGCAGCCTTGTCCAGAAGACACATAAGTATCCACCAAGAGCAGAGTGCCAGTTGGTAAAGGAATGACATAGTGGAAGTGGCAATCTATAACAAAATGGTGTTTTAATAGCAAAGATGAGGTGTATCTGGGATCCTCGATCCCTGGTCATGGGCCACTACTGATTAGGAACTGGGCCACACAGCAGGAGGTGAATGGCAGGCAAGTGAGTGAAGCTCCATCTTTATTTCCAGCCACTACCCTTCACTTGCATTCCCACCTGAGCTCCCCCTCCTGTCAGATCAGGAGCAGCACAGATCCTCATAGGAGTACAAACCCTACTGAGCTTGAATTATCCCCAGACCATCCCCCTACCCTCAGCTGGTGGTGGAAAAATTGTCTTCCATGAAACTGGTCCCTGTTGCCACAAAGGTTGAGGACCGCTTGTGTATCTGATGGAGGGGGTTGGAGCAGCAGCAGAAGATAAAAATTGACAGATGTCATGTGACAGGTTCAGATGCTCTAAGAGCTGATAAGACATAATCTCTGGAATTTCCCAGAAGTACTTGGAGATGGAGGGCATTATGAGTGGCTGAGACCTATCTTAGGAGAGAGGGAAACATGGATAACAAGTACAATTAGGAAAGTTAGAATGGGGAGACTCCAGACCAGTGGGGCAGTTGGAGATGCAATAATAATGGGTTTGAATTTTGTTTGTTGATTTTGAAGTAACTTGGACATCCCAGTGAAATGTTCTGTTGTGTTCTTCAGTACAGAAAGGATGATTGCATATTTGGAGTTTTAAAATTACTTGTATGACCTTCAGAAAGGAGATCCTTTACGTACAAGTTAGTCATTTACACATTAGTATAAACAAATTTTTGCAAATAGTTTTGTTAGCAGGGCAAAAATAAGAGCCACATATAGATACCACTGGAAAAGTGGTTATCACTGATAGAGAAATTTAGTCACAGAGGAAGCCCGAAGTAGGCAAATCTATCTTTACCATAAAGCCCTGGGCCCACTCTGCTGAGCGCAATTCTCTCTCCATCAGGACTACCCTTAATCTTATTTCCAAGTTTATGGAAAAACAAATTTATCCAAATGTATCTCCCTTTGATTTCATTTTTGGCTGCACTAGTTCTTTGCTGCGTGCTGGCTTTCTCTAGTTGCGGCGAGTGGGGGCTACTTTCTAGTTGTGCTGTGTGTTCACTGTGGTGATTCCTCTTGCTGTGAAGCACAGGCTCTCGGATGCGCAGGCTTCAGTAGTTGCTGCACATGGGCTCAGTAGTTGCAGCTTTAAGAGCTCAAGAATACAGGCTTAGCAGTTGCGGTGCACAAGCTTTTTTGCTCTGCGTTATGTGGGTTTTTTCCAAGGGACACCAGAGATCGAACTGATGTCCCTTGCATTGCAAGATGGATTCTTGCCACTGGACCAGAGAAGTCCCTCCTTTAGACTCTTATATCTTATTATAAGAGAGAAGGGAATGGAGAAGGGAATGACAAGCCACTCAGTATTCTTGCCTGGAGAATCCCATGGACAGAGGAGCCTGGTGGGCTGCAGTCTGTGGGGTTGCAAAGAGTCGGACATGGCTGAGCGACTAACACACACACATCTTACTATTATCATTCTACCTTTGGTTTCGATATATTGATTCTTCTTTCACATTATATTTGCTTTATTGATATATAGATTACATATCATAAATTTACCAATTTTAAGTGTGCAAGTTAAGAATTTTTATTAAGTTTACTGAATTGTACAACTATCACCACGACCCAGTTTTAGAACATTTTGCTACCCCTGTGGGATGACTCATGCCCATTTAACATTAATCCCCATTCCCGTAATTACTTTTTTGTGTGTGGAAAATGAAGTTTCAAGACATGTCAAGTTCTTCAGAGAAGTGAGCAAGAACTCAAGAAGTCCTTGAGTTTTAGACTCAGTCTAATTCTACCTCTTTCACTATATGCTATGAGTTTATTTAACTATTTTGAACATCAGTTACTCATCTGAAAAGTATAATTAGTAGTATCTAACCTGTAGAAGTCTTCAGATGATCAGAGATAACACATATGAATGGCCTGACATATAGTAGGTGTTCAGTCAGATTACGAAATTATCTTATCGTGAATACACAGATGCTTGCAAACAATAGAAATTGGCTGGGCCCAAGGACTGAACAATGGGATTCATTGTTATTCTATTTTGTAATTTAACCCGAGAAATGGGGTAGGGAGGAGAAAATACAATTCATTTGTAATAGGTGTTTGCTGCTTTGAAAAGCAAATGCTTTGAAAAATTAAATGCATTTTAAAAATCTTAATTTCTTTCGATTTATATTGCTCAAAAAATTTTCCTCTTAAAACTACACAGAGGTTTTCTTCCAAATGTCTTGAGTCCCACTGACCTCATCCTAACTCTACCCTGAGTTCAACACTTTTGTCTTGCTTTCTTCTGCAAGAGCTTTGAAAAAAAATAAGACCCTGGCTTTAGCTCTTCAGAGCCCATTAGTGATTTTCTCTTTTGGTATGAAATTTAAGACCCATAAAATGCAATTACCATTTCCTGTGGAAGTTCCCTCTGTGTTCCTATTTCATATTTATTACCATATGAATCAAGATCACAATAAGTTGCTCCATTGCCCTGTGCTAATGAAAGAGTGTCATCTGTTTATGCGGGGATGGTTGGCTCCTGACATGAGTACCTGGAAAACTAAGCATGGCCACCAGGGGGCGCCTCTCTCCCAGAGTCTAGTCCTGGGTCCTAATTTGGAAAAGGAGAGAAGACCAGGAAGGAGGCTGCTTCAGCCCTGCTTCTCTTCCTCCCCAAGAGACGCCACAGGTGAGGAGCATCTTTATGTCCAAGAGCCAGTCCTCACAGTGGGGCAGCTTCCCAAGTAGACAGGAGAAGCATGGGGCCTCCTTGCCACCTTTGAAAACTGGGGTCCTCCCTGGCTGCTCTTGGGGAGGGTTTTTCTATCTGCTTCTCAAGAACCACTAGAAGGTGCTTGCTAAATATGTAGATTCTTGGATTTCCTTCTCTAAGCAAAGTGAGTCAAGATCTCTGAGGATGGGGTTCAGGAGTCTTGGCTGTCTAGATGATCTTAGTTGCACACCAGTTAGGACTCTGAAAAAGTATTTTTAGAAAAAACTTAAAAAACCCAGCCCTTACCTTTAAAAATTACCAAACCCAAATAGAAGTCTCCAGAGAATATGCCACCCCCGTAGGTCTCCATGTTCATCTTGTCCACTCTGTAGTGTAGAATAATGCTTCCATCTCTGCCTGAGTTTGAGGGGCCCTCGAAGACTACTTTGAATTTCAGAAGTGAGATTAAGAAAAACAAGGTTGAAATCATTATCAGTATTAATTGGAAGATGTGATTATTTTCTTTGAAAAAGAAATGGATTCTGTATTAAATAGTTTCTTGTGGCAGTTGTAACAAAATACCCTAAACTGGGTGGTTTAAACAAGAGAGACTTACTTATTCCCTCAGAATTCTGGAGGCTGGAAGTTGAAATCCGGGGGTCAGCAGGGCCAAGCGTGGCACCCGGGGCTGTCCTCACAGGCTCCATGCCTTTCTCATAGATTCTGAATTGCTAGCAATCCTACATGTTCCATGGATGGCAGCTGCATAATTCCAATCTCAGCCCCTCCATCACATGATCATCTCCTGCGTGTCTATGTCCTCTTATAAGAAAACAGCCATATTGGATTAGGGCTCATCCTAATGACCTTCTGTTAATTTGATTACATCTGCAAAGACCCTGTTTTCAAATAAGGTCCCATTCACAGGTGCTGAGGGTTAGGATTTCCGTCTATGCTTGAAAGTGAAAGTGTTAGTCACTCAGTCATTTCTGACTCTTTGTGACCCCATCATCTGAGCCACCAGGGAAGTGTAGACTTAGCCTACCACGCTCCTCTCATGGAATTCTCTAGGCAAGAATACTGGAGTGGGTTGCCATTTCCTTCTCCAGGGGAATCTTCCTGACCCAGGAATTGAACCTGGTCTCCTGCACGGCAGGCAGAGTCTTTACCATCTGAGCCACAGGGAAGCCTCCTATGTTTGCAGGGACATAATTAGGCATATATTGTTTCCTACAAGTGACTATCATTATTTAAGTTTCCAACCCACTGAGTCATAAGGAAAAACTAAATTTAGTCCAATCCAATAATCTCAATCCAATCACGTGACTTAAAATGGCCTATTCATTCTCTGTAAGCATGACTAAATAAATGCTCAATCTTCCTTTTCCTTTCTTTCGTTTTTTCCTTCCTTCCTTCTTTCCCTCCCTCCCTTCCTTTACCCTTCTCCATAGCATGCTATCTGCAGGTATAGGTGACCAGGGCACCTGACTTCATGGTTGTAGGGGAAGGGGCAGACTCACTCTGTCCTGGCTCCTGGCTGGTCTCTGCTGCAGAATGGCCTCTCTGTTCCACTCTAGCAATGCATCCCACTGAGGCAAGGTCTTATCTAACTTTTTGGATCTGATCTGGCACCTTCCTCTGGAACCTCATAATCTTAGCCATTAGCCCCTGAAATTTAGAAATCTTCCTCATCGTAAAGACCAACTTATAGACTATTGTTTTATTAAAGAAACTGAGAATATCATCTTTAAGATTCCAAGTTGATCAATGACCCTTTTGTTTCCAATATCAACCAATCTCTGCATCTCAGAGGCAATTACCTTGATGCTTTAGTTTCTGTCTGCAAGGGAACAAGAAATAAAAGCACAGAAAACCCACATGGTATGTTAACTATTACTGTATAACAACATATCCCAAAGCTCAGTTGCTTAAAACAAGGGTTGGCAAATTGTCCCATGGGCCAAATACAGCCTGTGGCATGTTTTCATAGGGCTCACAAACTAGGAATCATTTCAAATATTTTAAAGTGTTTAAAATACACAAAAAGAATATGCAACAGAGACTGTATATATAGCTTGTCAAACCTAGAATATTTACTATCTGGTCCTTTTATGGTCCTTTTGCCAACTTTGGATTAAAATAATTAACATTTATTATTGGTCACAAGGGTGTCCTTGATGGCTCAGAGGTAAAGAATCCACTTGCCAATGCAGGAGACACGAGTTTGATCCCTGAGTCAAGAAGATCCCCTGGAGAAGGAAATGGCAACCCACTCCAGTATTCTTGCCTGGGAAATCCTATGGACAAAGGGGCCTGACGGGCTATAGTCTATGAAGTTGAAAAAGAATCAGACATGACTTAGAGACTAACCAACTTACCTATGGGTCACTTATCTATGGGTTCTTCAGCTCCTTGACAGACTCCTTCAAGTCTCTGAGGTTAGCTGTGGGTCAGGCAAGCAACCTGGCTGATCTTGGCTGGTCTTTCTCACTTGATTGGAGAATGGCTGGCTATAGGCTGATCTAAGCTGGCTTTGCTGGGATAAGTGGATTCTTGCCTATGAGCTCTCTTATCCTCGAGAAGGCTAGCCTGGCCTTGTTTTCATGGCAGCAGTAAGGTTCTGAGAAACATCAGAAATGAGCAAGTTCTCTTGAGGCCTAGAATTAGAATTGACACATTGTCACTCCTGCCACATTCTACTGGTCAGAAGCTCTAGCCCAGATCCAGGCTGGAGAAATAGACTATCTTGATAGATGGAGCACAAGGTCCGCAAGGTAAAAGGTGTGGCTACAGAAAGTGGTTTATAACTGAACCCTGTTTTTGTAATCAGTCTACCACATATGGGTTATTTGTTTCTAAATATTCTTCCAATGACAAAAAAAATTACATTTATCTATCTTCTCCAAATATTCCTTGTTATCTTAGAAGAAGCACCTGTGTAGAAGCAGGTTTGATTTGATTTAGAGCACAATAGAGACTTGTACACCTTGCTCAAGGACTTGTTGGTTCTAAAACCCTAGGATTAACATTTTTAAAACTTTATACTAAGGATATCCTCTTTTACCTTCAATAATGCCTTCTCTTTCTGTTCTCAGATTTCCCTCTGCTCCGAAGGAGAGGAAAGATTAGTTTAATATTGTTAGTTTTATAGTTAACAGAAGTTACAAAATTTCCTATCCTTTCTGAAATCTGAGCTGGTTTGGAAAATCCTTGAGAGACATTCGCCAGATACCAACAACCCTTATAAAGTTGCCGTGAGGCATCTCTTCTCACAAGATTTTAAAGAAAACTTTTTAATTGATGCCCAGGAGAACCATCTAGAATTTCATCCCAGTCAACCACAAGATGAATTTACCACGAAACTTTCTTTAACCCAATTTTTAAACTCTGTGACTCATCTTTCCCTATGTTGGGAGCCCCACAATTTTTGCCCAATGCTGTTTTAAGAGGGAAACTAAAGCAAACCACAAAGAGCTGAAGCATTGACTTTTGGAGCTGGATGGAATGCCCAAAGTTTTTCTGATACGTGCACATTCTGCTGCCTTTAAGGAGTGGCGGGCCAACCTGTTGGCTGTTTCCCATATCAGGGAGCTCACTACCTACAAAGACAGTTTTCATTAGACTAGGTTAACGTAGACTCTGTTTATGGTGCCCAGATACCTGAAGAAATATCTAGGTCATGCTGGCCATTTTGTCTTTGGAACATGACTTCAATGCCAGCATTTTGTTGGCAAAATAAAATGAAGCAAACTCAGGGACCTGCCTGAGGGAATGTTGGCCCCACTCAGAGAGATAAATGCTATGATCTTGAGCATTCTAAATTCTAGTTGTAAAATTAGGCCCTTAGTGAAGCTCTAAAAATGAGGCCTGGAATATAAATTCCTTGGTGGTTTCCCTCAAGGCTGACAACTAGCTCAGGGAATGAGGGGTGTCTGAAGGAAGCAACTGAGTTCAGTTGCTCAGTCATGTCCATCATGACTTTTTGCAACCCCAGGAATCACAGCGCACCAGGCCTCCCTGTCCATCACCAGCTCCTGGAGTTTACCCAAATTCATGTCCATCAAGTTGATGATGCCATCTAGCCATCTCATCCTCTGTCATCCCTTTCTCTTCCTGCCCCTAATCCTTCCCAGCATCAGGGTCTTTTCCAGTGAGTCAACTCTTCACATGAGGTGGCCAAAGTATTGGAGTTTCAGCTTCAACATCTGTCCTTCCGATGAACACCCAGGACTGATCTGCTTTAGGATGAACTGTTTGGATCTCTTTGCAGTCCAAGGGACTCTCAAGAGTGTTCTCAAACACCACAGTTCAAAAGCACCAATTCTTCAGTGCTCAGCTTTCTTCACAGTCCAACTCTTACATCCATACATGACCACTAGAAAAACCATAGCCTTGATTAGATGGATCTTTGTTGGCAAAGTAATGTCTCTGCTTTTAAATATTGGTTGGTCATAACTTTCCTTCCAAGGAGTAAGCATCTTTTGATTTCATGGCTGCAATCACCATCTGCAGTGATTTTGGAGCCCCCCAAAATAAAGTCTGACACTGTTTCCCCATCTATTTGCCATGAAGTGATGGGAGATGCCATGATCTTAGTTTTCTGAATGTTGAGCTTTAAGCCAACTTTTTCACTCTTCTCTTTTACTTTCATCAAGAGGCTTTTTAGTTCTTCACTTTCTGCCATAAGGGTGGTGTCATCTGCGTGTCTGAGGTTATTGATATTTCTCCCAGTAATCTTGATTCCAGCTTGTGCTTCATCCAGCCCAGCGTTTCTCATGATGTACTCTGCATATAAATTAAATAAGCAGGGTGACAATATACAGGTGTGAAGGAAGAGACCTGTGTTTTTTTGGTACAATCTCATGGGAGCAAGAGGAAGAGGCCTGGGTAGGAGGGAGGGAGATTTTCCTTCCAGGAAGAGGCCCGTGTGTGCAGAGCAGGCTGCCTAAAATCATATGGGGCCTGGTGGATTTGAGAACTCTTTTCAAGGTTGCCATATGTGAGAGAAATTGCTGATCATCTGCTTAATTACCCACTATCCAATCTTCCTTTCTTCCTTACTAACAGAACCCCATTTTGTTTGGAGCAGCTCTATGCTCATCTACACTCACTTTCCCTGATTCCCTTGCAGCTATCCCCTGGTGGCTGTGATGTCGTGAGTGAGGGCCAGTGAGGTGTCAGAGGGTGTCTTCTGGGATTGTTGAGGAGAGCCTTTGCTTCCTGTTATGGTAGCCATAGGCAACAGCATGGATGGAAATTGACACCCTTGGGAATCACTCTTCAGCTGCTGCACCAGCTCAGGACCACATCCCTGGACTGACTCCATGGACTTCATCCATGGACCACATCCCTGCTTTGTGAAAAATAAACCTCTGTGTGTTTAAGCCAACATGAGTTGGGCCTTGTCATTACTTTCAGCTTGGTTCTCACTGCTATAGAGCTCATATAATTTAACTGAAGTTTTCATCTCTAAGTTTGATACCTGAGAGTCCACAGTTGGGATAGGTCCTGATGGTGGGTGACCTCTGAGATAGTCTTCCTCATAGTGTTGTTGCATGAAAACTACAGAGACAAGATGAATAAGGACTGCTGTATCTCTGATCTGGGAGACTGGCGAGCATGTGCTGAGCCTATAGGATGAGGGTGGTGTAAAATGTCCCTGGGAATCCAAGGTGCTCTGTGCTGCTGTGACAAGATGATCACACACACCAGACTCCCATGCTTGGTGGCCAGGCATGTTCCGTGTGGGTGAGGGGGGCAAAGGAACCTCTGCTCTTGGGTGGCTACTGGGCCTCTTGATGAGCTGAAAGGGTTGTACCTGCTGCATTCCTGGTTCAGTTTCCTTCCAGCAGCTGAGTGAATGTGGTATGAGGTCAAAGTCTCTCTGTGTCTTGTGAGTCTGAACACCAACTCAGACCCATGACCATCTCTGTGCCAAAGACCCAGCTGATTTTGTTAAGACTAATTAGCCACATCTTCCCTCTTCATTAACAATAATTATCTTATTAACCTTTTGTGCAGCCTTTAACATTGCCTTAGATATATTTTTGGGGGATGGGTTGGGGTGTAAATGATTTTTATTAGTATTATAATTATTAATATTTTTAAATTAAAGCTTTCCTCATCAATGATGATTGCTTCTTGTTGGAATTAAAAATATTAGCTCTCCAGGAAGAGTTGATGTGATGGTCAGAGGCCATTCCACCTGTCTTGAGCAGGGAAGTAGCACTGAGAAATGAAAATGATGTGGGCCTGGAAGTCAGGGAAACTGGAAATGAACTCTAGATGCTACTATTATAGTGGTGGTGTCTTGGAAGATTTAATTGGGCTTGCTGAGTCTCAGTTGCTGCATTTGTTCATTGGGCCTAAGTCTCTCTGTAGATGAAATGAAACAAAATAGATAAAATGATCAAGCATAGTCCTGATCCAGGCACGAACACAGGCTTCCCACCAGTGTTATCTCCCTCCCTTCTTTCAAATCAATAGTAATAATATTAATAACCTCATCACCATCATCTGTGTCATGGTTTCCTCTTACAGTGGAGTGAAGTGAAGTGCTTGGATTCTTGAGTCAGTCTTCTGAGTTTTAATCTTTTGTCTGCTCTTTGGAGCTGAATAACTTTGGGCAAGATATTTAACTTTTTGGTGGTTCATGTGCTTCATTTGTAACATGGGGAGAAGAACAATACCTATTTCATAAGGTTGTTGAGAAGCTTAGTGAAGTTGATGATGAAGTGTCTGGCACAATGCTTGGCACACGATAAGGGCTCAATACATGGTTACAAAAAGGAGAATGTTTATAGGAGCTCAGGTTATGAAGCTGGCAGAGCTGGGGCTCAAAGCCCGGCCCCTTGTCACTGATCTTGTTCTGTGCCTGGCACTGTGCTCAGCTTGAGGTATCTGACTGTGAATAAGATGCAACTTCAGCTTCTGTTTTCAAGGAGCTGAGGGTCTAGAGACCACAGGGTTCAGGAAATGAGAATATCACAGTTCTTATTCCTTTACTACCTTCAACTGCTTAGATTTCCCTCTCCCTAGGAATAGGGAAGGTGCCCAAGAATCTGAATAGATGTCACCCAGAACAAGATGGTGGAGGCTAGAGGCAAATCTATGAGTTCCTGCTTGTTGTTTTCCATCTCTGCTGCCTCTGTGTGCACTGCTGAGGTTCTTTGCCTCCCAGATTTATGTAACTTATCATCAGAGTCACATCTATGTATTTTGTTGATGCCATTTAAATTCTGTTACTATTTAATACCAAGAACATCTAAAAAGAACATTTTGAGGGACTTGAAAAATCCAATTGGTCTATTAGTAATTCAATTTGTAGGAAATTGGAGAAGATCATATTCTGAATGGAGTGCTTTTAAATGAATCATCATGGCTTTCCTGCGCAGGCACTAGATGGGCTCAGATGGGGAGCCCTGCTAAACCTCTCATTAGGTGGGAGATGCAGTCTGTGTTGGCTAGGAAAGGCTCAGTTCCATGAGGCAGAAAATTCAAAATAATAATGGCTTAAACAAGATGGACGCTATTTTTCTCTCATGAAAAGGAGTTCTGGAGGAGACAGTTCATGGCCCAGAGGTGTCTTCATGGAATCCCCAGGGAGCCAGACTTTTTTCATTTCCTTGTTCTGCCATCCTTAGAATGTGGCTTCCTCCTGATGGACAAAGAAGCCTTTCAGACTCCACCATCACCATTTGTGCCTACATTCCAGGCACAGGCAGGAAGCAGGGGTGAAAATGGCATGCCTTCTGCTTTTAAGGTATTTCCTAAGAGTCATAAACTACACTTTTATTCATGCACTCTAGGTCAGCACTTAGTCACGTGGCCACATCCACCTGCTAGGAAGGCTGGTATCTTAGATCAAGCTGCTATAACAAAACACTGTAGACTGATGGCTTATAAACAACAGAAATTTATTTCTCATAATTCTGGAGGCTGGAAGTCTGAGGCAGGGTATCAGCATAGTCAGATTCTGGTAAGAACTCTTTTCCAGGCAGCCAGCTTCTATTGTGCCCTTATACTGAGGAGAGCAGACATGAGCATGAAGCTCTCTCATAACCCTTACAAGGGCACTAATTCCATTCATGAGGCCCTCACTCTCATTATTATGTTATTTAGTCACTCAGTCATGTCCAACTCTTTGCGACCCCATGGACTGAAGCCCACCAGGCTCCTCTGTCCATCGGATTCTCCAGGCAAGAATATTGGAGTCACGGCCTCATCCAATCCTAATTACTTCCCGAAGATTGTACCTCCTAATTTCATCCCATGGAGGGGTAACATTTCAACATATAAATTTTGGGAAGACCCAAACATTCCGTCTGTACCAGGTGGGAAATTTACTTTATTTCAGGTACTCAGGTAAAATAGGCTCCATTACCATGGAAAGAGGGGGGTGAATGGATACTGAGGGGCTTTGCAACATATTTTTGAAGACATGACAATACCACTTTCTCTACCAGCAAAGGTTTTTTTGTTTGAGAGGAATAGCAAGGACCAGCAGCAGAGAAACCCCTAGTGCAGACGGAACTACAAATGGACATATGGGACTAGGAACCAAGAGACAATTGCAAAGTAGGATTTAAGACAGAGTTGGGAACCCTTGGAAGTCCCAGAGGGCTGCAGGTCAGCTCCCTCATGTAACATATGAAGATGCAAAGGGTCAGAGGGGAAAGTTAGCTGGCATGTCAGACATCACTAAGTTCACCCTCTAGCTCCATAACTCACTAGGACTCACAGAACGTGGAAAAATGGAAAAGCTGTTATATTCACAGTCACGGTTTATTACAGTGAAAGCATACAAGTTAAATCAGCCAAAGAAAAAAAAGGACTCAGGGTGGAGTCCAGGAAAAAACAGGACTCCTGTGAGCTTTTAGTTGCTGTGTCCTTGTGTGGTCAATAATGGACAGGGTTTAATTTGCCTGGTTATAGGAGTGTGACAACATGTACAAAATTTTGCTAACCAGAGATCCTCACCTGAGCCTGGATATCCAGGGCTGCTTGGGAATTAGTCCCCAAAGCAGGCAATGCCTACATGACTGACTCTAGTTATTCAGTCTCCAGCCCACTTCTCAGATCAAACTGACAAAAAGTGGCAAAGACCCCCATTATAAGTCACATTGTGAAATAAGCTCTTTGGTGTGGCCCAAGACCTTAGGAATATGGAGACACTCTAATCAAACAGGAATCTCCCATGACTCAGGTTATTTCTCAGCACTCTCAGGGCTGAGGACCTTTACAGTGTTCAGGGTTTGGGCAGCCCAGGCCTGCTGAGATAACCCCCATTGCACACTTGCTCAGAGTCACTTATCTATGGTGGAGCCAGACCCAGAATATTCACCTCCTGGAGGACAGTCAAGGGTGTTGCCTTGCCCGTAGCAGAGGCAGATCTAGAGTATATGTCTCCAGATCCCCATCTACGACACCAACAGTGTTGAAAGTATGATCTGGGACCGTCATTTAAATTGGCTCTGACACTGTTTGACCTTCTCAGGTTGCTTATCTGTAAATGCGAAGAAGAGGAGAGGACTAGCATTTACTCAGCGTTTCTGTTAAGGCTGAATCCAACCATCAACATGAGGTTCTAGGAAGAGTGCCTGGCATACAATATGTGCCCAATAAGTGAAAACTAGTATTTTTTATTATCATTCATATCACATTGCTATTCTGCAGTCTCTTATGTATGTAGAAAGCTCTGGAGCTGACTCAGAACCTGGATGTTGACAAATACCTGCTTTCCCAAGACAGGATCTCTTCCCAGAAGATTGGCCACCCAGCAGCAAGCTGCACAGGACATTCTGTGATATCTTTGGCATGACTGAAGACTGAAGTCTCATCCATCCTTGGCATTGCCCATATTGCAAAGATTCCCTCAACATTCACTCTAACCCTTTTTGCAATAAAGTAAAGCGGCAGTGTTTACATTCTAAAAAAGTCTGTTCTCAAAGTTCTCTCTGATCTTTTCTCATTTCCAGAAGCATTTCAGATAAACCTTTTTCCTTTGGAAGTGATTCTCTGCAATGCTTCAGTGTTCTCCGTGTTTCTCTAGAGAAAGCATTCCTGATTAGCTTCTCTTGTTTGGTCAAACTCAGCCCCCAAAGACAGGAGCAAAGGATTCGGGGATCTCTTTCCTTATCTGTCACTATCAGGCTTTGTAATTTTGGGAAAATCACTTTTCTGGGCTTCAGTTTGCTCATTCCTAACTTGAGAAGGAGATGGATGCTTAGATTCCTTCCTCTTCTGTGCTTAGATGCTGAATGTGAACATGCTTAATCTGTGTCTTGGACCATTTAGTCGTCATAAGTATACAGATACCGTGTGTGCACACATGCCCGCTCCTAGAAGACAGGGATGCAGCAGGGACTCAGCTAATGCTGTTTATTCCCCCAGGTTCTCTGTTACTGAGCAATCCTGAATCACAGGTCTGTCATAGGGGAGGCTGTTTGTGTTGGGGTAAGAAACTCTCAGCTGTATTCCACCCCCTCTCTCCACACTGTAAATGCCAGTGCACTTGGAAGGGGTGGAGGAGAGAATCTTCCAGAAGCTTTAAAATGGCCTTGGGACAAAGACCCTCCAGTTGTTGGGCATTCCCCTACAATCCTGACAATGCAAGGCTGAATTTTACCAAGAGCCATAATTCTGGGTTTGCAAAGAAGTGTGCTGGATGGTGTTTAAGAAGAGGAGGACCCCAGAGAGAAGAAGACAAGACTCCTGTTGGTCCCTTCCCTTTCCTTCCCTCCCTCCCAAGGCTGTTCTTTTCAGAACCCAGTCCCCTGCCTGATTGGCTTCCTAAATTCTAGAGGAAGGGCCATCCCCGGCAGATAGAGAGACTGCTTGCTTGCCTTTACATCCCTCACTGCCATGCATAGCAGGCACCTTGCTCAGCTTCTTTATAAAGAGATTTAAAAAAGGAAAGAGATGCTCCCCATGAAGCCTGAATAGCGGCACTTCTATCATAGGTTGTCATGACATGGGCTGACATGGAAGCAACCAACCCCAGCAATGGGGTTGACAGTTTGATGGGTTTAATTTTGGTGCTGATTCCTGCAAAGAAGCAACTGCTAGAAGTGCACTGCCATTGGCTGGGGAGGCTGAAGGGGAATCAGGCAGGTGGTGGGAGTCTAGTGTTATAGCCCATCGCAACAGCAGCAGCCCAGTGGGGCTGCCTGCAAGGCTTTGCCTGGCACCAGCACCAGCATCACCGATGGCTGATTTCTAGCTCTTAGTGGACGTGTGAATAATACTCAGCGTTTGCCCTGCTCACTACTCACTCTCTAGAGGGGTCCACCTTTGGTCTCTGCCTGAGAAATGGAAGTAGACATCAAATAAATTACCCTGAGATGTGGTTGGTTGAGGTGTCAGAGGAAACGCCAACCCCAATTCTTGGTCCTGGTGCCAGTCATTCTGAATCAGAGAGAGGCAACAAAGTAGCATCATTTCCTCCTCCATTCTTAACCACACTTGATGTTCTAATGTGAGGTCCAGTGCATGTGACAGAGGATTTAATGACAAGGAAAGCACAATGAGGCAGGACTCCTTCCTCCTAACTCTGAGCTTCTGTTCCCTTATACTCTCTCCCACCAGGGTCTGTGAGATCTAACTTGGCAAGAGATGGGACCAACAAACCATTTCCTACCCTGCTTGCTTCCACATTCTGGCATCCTATTTTGTTTCCTTTCGAGCCCTGAGGATCAGGAAGCCCACGAATTAATATCATGTATTCATTCCACTAACCTTAGGTGGTCCTGAATGCTAGATACAACCTGCTACATGCTGGAGCCACCAATTATGTGTGCATCTTGTCTTTTAGGATCTGAACATCTGGCAGGAAGGACAGAGAGGCAAAGAAGCACTCTTAGGAAATGCAAATTAAAGACCAGCTTGTGATGCCATTTTATACCCCCTTGATTGGTAACATTTAGAAAGTCTGATGGGAATACCAGACCACCTGATCTGCCTCTTGAGAAACCTGTATGCAGGTCAGGAAGCAACAGTTAGAACTGGACGTGGAACAACAGACTGGTTCCAAATATATTGTCACCCTGTTTATAGGCAGAGTACATCATGAGAAACACTGGGCTGGATGAAGCACGAGCTGGAATCAAGATTGCCGGGAGAAAGATCAATAACCTCAGATATGCAGATGACACCACCTTTATGGCAGAAAATGAAGAGGAACTAAAGAGCCTCTTGATGAAAGTGAAATTTGCTATGCTGTGTCTGGGGAAGTCTGTGATTAAGTATGTGCCCAGGAGAAGTCACTGTGCACATAGTCACAATAATGTCTTTTGAAACAGTAAAACACTGGAAACAATCCAAATGACTATTAAGAATAGAATGAATAAAATCATTTTGGAATATTATACAGCAGCGAAATGAGTAGACCACTACTATACATATCAACATGCATGAATACAAAATGGAGAACAAGAAAAGCAAGTCACAGAATAATATATTGACTATGGCTTTGTTTATACAAAGGCAAAACATGGACAGAAGTAAGCTACATATATAGTAAGTGTATTTTTAAAAACATCAAGAGAATGATAACCACAAAATACAGGACAATGCTTCCCTCTTGGGTGGGTGAGGTTTAGAGGGGCACAGTCATAAGTGAACTCACGGCTGAGCCTTTGCACAGGCCTATGTACAAAATGTTCATGATATCCACACGGTGATTTTCCTCATTAAAAAACACAAACAAGCATTTTATTGAAGCATAATTGAAATAAGATGAGCTATGCATATTTAAGAGTACAATTTGATATATTTGAGATACTTTTCAAACTTCTTTTGGCTATTCTAAGTCTTTTGCATTTCTGTACCAAATTTAGTTTTAAACACTTGAGGACTGAGCACATGTTAAACATTCTTTTTTAGAGTCCTTTCAATTACACTGATAGCTTCCCTGGTGGCTCAGATGGTGAAGAATCTGCCTGCGGTGCAGGAGACCCAGGGTCGATCCCTGGGTTGGGAACATCACCCGGAGAAGGGAATGGCTATTCACTCCAGTATTCTTGCCTGGAATATTCCATGGACAGAGAGCCTGGTGGGCTATAGTCCATGGGGTTACAAAGAGTCAGACACGACTGAGTGACTAACATTTTCACTTTTTCATTTGTTTAGTGAGAGAGGCGGTGGTACAAAGAGCAGTGGTGGAAATAGAGGAGTCCAGTGCGAAGTAGATATGAGGATCTTTGCAGCCTGATGACATCAATCAGAGGAGAGCTAGATTCTCTGTCCTCTTGAGCCAGTATGGCCAGTGGTGTCCATCCATACAACACTGGGAAGTTCCCTATGTGTCCACAGGCCCTGAATGGTACTCTTGTCCTGAATATTATCCTTAACATCTTTTCTGCTGGCATCTTTGAGGGTGTGGTGGTGACAATATATTGAGTCTCAGATAGACCCCAAAAGTGGACCCCAGCATGTACTTCCAGTTTCTTGAATAACTTCATGGCTCTGTCTCTTGTGAGAACATTATGAAAAATGAAGCTGAGAGTGTGAGAGACCCCTTGGACTCAACTGCTTTCTGCTTAAGCTAGAAGCATTAGTAAACAGGATGAAGGTTATGGTTCCTGTCTTGCTTCTAAATGCACATATGCAGTCATATATTTGACCTGTGTTGGAGAACTCAGGGAGGCAGCTGTGGAGGACTTTGACTAACATCCAAATCTCCCTCTTCCTTTAATATCCTGATTTCCTAATGAAAGCTGGAGAGCATGTGGAGAAAAGAGAATCCTCTTATCCTGTTGGTGGGAAGGTAATTTGGTGCAGCCACTATGCAGAACAGCAGGGAGAGTCCTTTAAAAACTAAAAATAGAACTACAGTATGATCCTACAGTCTCAATCTTGGGCATATACCCAGAGAACACTAACTCAGAAAGATACTTGCTCCCCAATGTTCATTGCAGCACTATTTACAATGGTCAAGATATGGAAAAAACAGATTTGTCCATCAATAGATGAAGGGTTAAAGAAGATGTGGTATGTATACACAATGGAATACCATTCAGCCATAAAAAGTAATGGAACTGTACCATTTGCAGCTAGAGATTGTAGCTAGAGATTATCTTACTAAATGAAGTAAGTCAAACAGAGAAAGACAAATACCGCATGATATTATTTATACGTGGAATGTAAAATATGACACAAGTGAACTTATTTATGAGCCAGAAACAGACTCAGGACAGAGAAAAACAATTTATAGCTACCAAAGGGCAATGGGGGAGGGGGAGGGATAAATTATAAGTCTGGGATTAGCAGATACACAGTACTACATATAACATGGATAAACAATAAGGTTGTACTGTATAGCACAGGGAACTATAGTCAATACCCTGTAATAAACCCAAAATGGAAAAGAATATGTAAAAGAATAAGCATATATATATATATATATAAAAGTGAATTAATTTGCTGTGTACCAAAATAAGCATTTTAAATTAACCATACTTCAAAAAGAAAGAAAAAGAAAAAATATCCTGGTTTCATACTGGGGCAACTCACTACTGTATGTTATCTCATTGGCCCCCAATTTCTGGTGACAGCTGCTCCCTTAGCTCACCTCCATGGACGTCAACAGAAGCCAGATTTTTTTCTCCGTCTTTTTGGAGAGGCTGGGGACAAGCACATGACCTAAACTTGACATGTAGGACAGTGGCTCCTGGGACACTGGATCTGGTGAAAATGAAGCTAAGATGCTGGAGCAGGCATTTCTGTTGATATATGGGAATATTTTGGTGTCCCATCCACAGTCTTGCTACATAGAGGATGCTCAGTGAATGAATCAGTGCATAGCTAATAATACTGTCAGCGGATCCCATTTCTCTGAAACAAACACACTGTCTACAATAAAAGACTTGTTAAGATTGAGCAAAACTTGGCTTTTCATTGTCATCTAGTTCAAATTCTCCATTTTGCTGGTACCTAAACATACACAGGAAGCCCAAGGGACATGGTAAGAATTGCAACCCTTACCACTGCTCCCCAGCTACACACAGGACTGGGTTTTAAATATTCGACTCCCAATTTATTTTTTTTCAGCTATCTTATTCCAAGACTTTAGAAGTATATTAAGATATTTGCCTACTTAACTAGACATACCTAGACATAAACATATTTATAGAAAAATCATTGAAAATGATGCCAGTGGAGGGCAGTCTTGATACCAGCCAAGTTCCAGAGAAGGGTGTTTCAAGATACTAATTAATAGGCCTCAGGCTGGCTCTTAGTCTAGGTAAGTTATATTTAGCATGAGATACAGGATCCCAAGGGATTCCAGGTGGCCCTAGTGGTAAAGAACCTATCTGCCAATGCAAGAGACTCTGGTTCAATCTTTGGGTTGGGAAGATCTCCTAGAAGACACGGCAACCCACTCCAGCATTCTTGCTTGGAGATCCCATGGGCAGAGGAGCCTGGCGTGCTACAGTCCATAGTGCTGTGAAGAGTCAGACACGACTGAAGCGACTTAGCACACACACACACAGCATCCCAAAGTCTCTGTTCACTTTCTTCATTTTCAGATCATAGTGTGATATAAGTTGACTTTCCTGAGTCACTAAGAGGACTTCTTGAAACTAGCCAACACTTTGACTTTTTTGATGAGACCACTGGGTTTGCAGATCCAGGCTGAGCTTCTAGAATCTAGAACCCAAGTATTGCCATTTTCTAAAGACATACACACTGAATGCAGATTTGCTTCAGCAAATGTAACTTGTATACAAAAGGCTTTATCGTTAGTTGGTGAACAAACAGCCTAGTGGCCAAATGTCCGTATTTGTTACCAGGAAACTAGCATGGAGGGTTTCCCTGGGGGCTCAGTGGTAAAGAATCTGCCTGCCAATGTAGGAGATGCAGGTTCGATCTCTGGGTCAAGAAGATCCCCTGGAGAAGGAAATGGCAACCCACTCCGGTATTCTGGCCTGGAAAATCCCATGGACAGAGGAGCCTGGCTGGTTACAGTCCACGGGTTTACAAAAGAGTCGGACATGACTTAGTGGTTAAACAACAGCAATTAGGACAGAAGCTTTAAAAATGTCCAAAACTGTATTTACCAGAAATGCTGTTATCAGTCTTAGAGGAATTGTGTTAAATCTCCATGATGTGTGTGGCAATTTCTTTTTGGGTTTGGTATTGATCAGAGAAGGTAAAACTAGAGAACAGGCCTTGAATTTGCATCTAGATATCCTTCATCTGAGCATCTGAATTTGAGTCCTTCCAAAAGTAGACCCTGTGACAAGGAACTGGGTCCAAGAGGTTTATTTGGGAGATGAAATGAAGTAGAGGGGAAAGAGACACAGGAAGGAAAGAAGAGCCAATAAAAGGTGTGGCCATGGGCAGATTACTGCTGTGGGCAACTGAGGTTCAATCATGCTGGGGATGCTTTGAGAAATAGTACAGATTACACGCAAGTCCCCACCCCCACCCCCAGAGAGGAAGATGCTGCAGAGCCACCAACTCCTGCCCTTTCTCCTTTGAGGGTTGCTCCTGAGGAATCAGCTTTAAGGTGTTCTGCCTGCAGGTGACCACCGGGGTCGGCTAAGCCTGGGGATGGGGAATGAATGGCATATGCTACAGTAAGGAAATACTATTCCAGTGACTTGGAGAACATAGGATCTTTGTATAGCACTTTATAGCTCTCCCTTTCTTTAAACATCACCATGACAACCACTACAAAATAGAACACCTAAAGTTAGGAATAATTTAAAATTTCAGGGAATGTGGACTATAGGGGAGATTTGCAATTCCATTTGATAAAAAGGCTTTACAGGAAAAATCCAATACTCTAAGTTGATGGTGACTCTTTATTGTCTATGTATTTGCTGTTAGCATTGATTTCCCTCTCTTGACATCTTGCATAATTATAGTACAATATCAAATCCAGGAAATTGATATTGATGATCTTGACACAATCCAGTGACCTTATTTGGATTTTTACCAGTTTTACAAGCACTCATCTGTGTATAGCTAGTTCTTTGCAATTTTATCAGCTGGGCAGATGTGTGCGGCTGCCACCACACTGAAGGGACAAGATAGTTCCATTCCAAGGATCACTTAATAGCCGCAACCTCCTCCTTCTCTTCCTCCTCCCCACTATTCAGTGCTGGCAACCCTTAATCGGCTGTTCAACTCTATAATTTCGTCATTTTGAGAATGATGTGGAAAAGGAATCATACAGATGACCTAGAATGGAAAAGAATGTGAATCACCTTGCTGGACACCTGAAACTACCACAACATTATAAATCAACTGTAGTTACAATAAAAACAATTTGAAAAGGAATCATACAGGTATAGCCTTTGAGAATTTTTCTCAAGCAGTATATCTCCCTTCAGATCCATCCAAGTTCTCATATGTTGCTGAGTTGTCAACAGTTTGTTCCTGGGACTTCCCTGGTGGTCCAGTGACTATGATTCCAGGTGCCAGTGCAGAGGACCCAGGTTTGATCCCTAGTCAGGGAACTAGATCCCACATGCTCCAACTAAGAGTCCACATGTTGCAACTAAAGCTCTTGCATGCTGCAAAGAAGATGGAAAACCCCATCTGCAGCTAAGACCTGGCAAGACCAATTAATGAATAAATAAATTAAAAAAGTAAATAATACCAAAAAATCATTTGCTTCTTCTTATTGCAGAGTAGTATTTTGTGGTTTAGATATATCACAGCCTCTAGCCATTCACCCATTGAAGGGCATTTCAGTTGGTTCCTACTTGGGGACATTGTGTATAAAGCTGACCATCTGTGTAAAGGTTTTTGTGTGAATTTCAGCTTCCATTTCTCTGGCACAAGTACCCAAGAGTGTATTTGTCAGGCCACATGGTAAATGCAGATTTAGTTTTGTGAGAAACAGCTTCACTCTTTCCCAGAGTGGCTGTGCCATTGCACATTTCCACCAGTGACGAGTGGTCCACACCCTTTCCAGCATGTAGTTAGTTGTGATCTCTTTTCTTGGATCAGAGAGTCAGGAGAGTCTTACTTTGGTTTGAGAACAGTGCTGTGTTTGTGAACTTTGCAAGAAGTTAGTTCCATGCTTGGGTCATCTAGCTGATAACTTCTTATCATTTTTGCTCTTTTGCTTTCTGATTGCCTCTCTTTTTACTTTGAAATTAAAATGTATGTGATAAGTTGCAATATATCAAAGCATTTCCAATGACTAACTTCCCTCAGGTTAAAAAAAAATAAAGGGCTCTTCCCTAGTCTGTAAAGGTAAGTAAGTGACTCCCTGTAGCCTGAATCAAAGCAAGAAGGTGGATGGAACAGGGAGAAAAATGAAGGATGGGAGAACAGAGGAAAAGGATCAAAGAAATCTATTATTATAGGACATAATGAATATGTAATAGTTGTGAAGTAGGCTAAATAGCTTCAGTACACACAGCAACAAAGAGAAATGTATTTGTAGTGATACTGGGCTGTGAGCTATTAATACTTTAAAGGGGCTTGGCTGATTATATAGACTTGATGAATTTGTTAGAGTAACGCTGTGCTGTGCTTAGTCGCTGAGTTGTGTCCAACTCTTTGCGACTTCATGCTCAGTAGCCCGCCAGGCTCCTCTGTCCATCGGGTTCTCTAGGGAAGAATACTGGAGTGGATAGTCTATCCTTTCTCCAGGGAATCTTCCCAATCCAGGGATCGAACCCAGGTCTCCCGCATTGCAGGTGGATTCTTTACCATCTGAGCCATCAGAGAAGCCCAAGGGGCAGGAAGGCCCAACAATTTAGATGTCATCTTAGAAATAATACCACAGTTTTAGGAATGATGTAAAGAATACACAGAGCAGTTAAACTGCTTGTCCAAAGTCACACAGGGAGCCAATTGCAGACAAGGACCAGAGACCCTTATAGTATGAGACTCTAGTGTGCTTCCTACAAAATGTGTGGGGTAATTCATTTAAAAAAAGATCCTTACCCTGACCCATGTCAGGTATGTTCATGCCCTAACAGGCCTGCTTTCTTTGCTTTCCTTGGCACACTGCTGCTCTGAGTTGGAAGTGTCCAAGTTGTTCCATTTTGTCTTACACATCTATCAAACTCCAGAGAGCGGGCCCAGAAAAACGGAGTGACTTGTTGACAAAGATCCTCTTGTTCTCAGAGATGTTTGAAGGCTCAGAAGTAAAAACCAGAGCTGATGATTAAAAAAAAAAAAAAAGATTAGCTAGAGCAGGTTTTAAAATAGCAAGACTTAAAGTGATTCAATGTTAATTGAATACTGAGTAAGGAAGAGGTAGGGAGTTAATTGAATGAGTGAGCTTGGGGTTTTGGGTAATTTTTTTCATGATGTGAAGGAAATTATAACAGAGTTGGATGCAGATCAGGGGAGAGAAAGAAAGGCAGCATGCTCTTTGGAAGCCGTAAATGAAAGTCATATACTTTGGTGGGAAATGCATAAGCTTGTTGGACTACTGGCTTTTCCTTTATGCTTGTAAAATTCTGCTGTTAAAAAAAAAAACAATTTTTTTGTTATAAAAGGTATATACTATTTTAAGACAAGGTAGAAACTATGAAAAAACAAAAAGGAGTAAAAAAGCAAAAAGAGCAAAATAAATATCATTTGTGATCTCATCACTGCTAGCATTTTAGTTATATGCTTTTACTCTTTTATATGAGTATTATCATTTATATATTTATGCATATATTAAATGTTTACAAATAAAGGTTTATATTTTTTAGTAACCTACCAAAATTTAATAGTGGTAAATGCCTTTCTTATATAATTTTAAATCACTGCCTCGAATTCTATTGTATGAGTGTATTTATAAAATACACTTGTATAAAGACAATACAGTGTATTGTATTGATACTCCCAATATTATTTCCCTCTTGTAAACAACATGATCATGGGTGTTATACCTTCATTTTTTGTAATTATCCACAATTATTTCCTTAGGTTGAGTTTGGAATTCCAGTGTCAAACGAAATGCAAATTTTGGGACTTTTGATTCCTACTGCAAAATTATCAACCTGGAAATAAACTGATTAGCTGTCATTTCCAGCCCCAGTTTATGAGTTTCCCACATTCTTTTCCAAAATGTGTTCCATTATTTCTTTTTAAATTGTCAATTTAGTAAATGAAAAAATATATGTATATTTATACTTTTCATTTCTTTGATTACTAAGAACATTATACTTAAAAAACTCCAAATATTTGAGTCCTGTGTTTGTAAATTATCTGAGCGTATCCTTTGACTATAATTTTTTTCTATTGGGGGATTCATCTTTTTCTCATCAATTCTTTTAAACTTTAAATTAAATTAAAACATCAGTTAGAAAACAAAATAAAATGAACCAATCCCTTTCCAAAACAGAGATTAGTAGAAACAAAGATGCCATTATCCCAAATGAAAAAAAAAAAGACAGATTACAAACTGTTAAAAATATAAAATGGAAAAATTCAACAAACTGTTTAAACTATTTTCTTAAAAGACATTTCTCTTACTGCCAGAGATCTTGAACAGATTTCTGGTTAGTCATTCAGATGCAGTTTTTCATATAATTGATGAACTCGGGTTCCACTTTGGGAAGAGAACCACCTTTTTCTATACTTGCTTGCATTCTACTTAATGTGTTCTATTAGAATCAGCTCCTTTTGGTGTTTTAGGAGTTTTTCTATGTTTTTGAGATTCTTGACCTTTTCATCTTGGTGTCAATAGTTTTGAGTCTTGTCATTCTGGTTTTATTTTTATGCATTTGAGACGTGGGTTCAACCCCTGGGTCAGGAAAATCACCTAGATGAGAGAATGGCAACCCACTCCAGTATTCTTGCCTGGAGAATCCCACGGGCAGAGGAGCCCGGCAGACTACAGTCCATAGCATTACACAGAATTGGACACAACTGAAGTGACTGTCAATAAAGGACAGAAATAGTATGGATATAACAGAAGCAGAGGATATTAAGAAGAGAAGGCAAGAATACACAGAAGAATTGTACAAAAAAGATCTTCACAACTCAGATAATCATGATGGTGTGATCACTCACACTCACCTAGAGCCAGACATTCTGGAATATGAAGTCAAGTGGGCCTTAGGAAGCATCACATGAACAAAGCTAGTGGAGGTGATGGAATTCCAGTTGAGCTATTTCAAATCCTAAAGATGATGCTGTAAAAGTGTTTCACTCAATAAGCAAATTTGGAAAACTCAGCAGTGGCCACAGGATTGGAAAAAGTCAGTTTTCATTCCAATTCCAAAGAAAGGCAATGACAAAGAATACTCAAACTACCACACAACTGCACTCATCTCACACGCTAGTAAAGTAATGCTCAAAATTCTCCAAGCCAGGCTTCAGCAATACGTGAACTGTGAACTTCCAGATGTTCAAGCTGGTTTTAGAAAAGGCAGAGGAGTCAGAGATCGAATTGCCAACATCCGCTGGATCATTGAAAAAGCAAGAGATTTCCAGAAAAACATCTATTTCTGCTTTATTGACTATGCTAAAGCCTTTGACTGTGTGGATCACAACAAACTGTGGAAAATTCTGAAAGAGATGGGAATACCAGATCACCTGACCTGCCTCTTGAGAAATCTGTATGTAGGTCAGGAAGCAACAGTTAGAACTGGACATGGAACAACAGACTGGTTCCAAATCGGGAAAGGAGTACATCAAGGCTGTATATTGTCACCCTGCTTATTTAACTTGTATGCAGAGTACATCATGAGAAACGCTGGGCTGGAGGAAGCACAAGCTAGAATCAAGATTGCTGGGAGAAATACCAATAACCTCAGATATGCATATGACACGACCCTAATGGCAGAAAGTGAAGAAGAACTAAAGAGCCTCTTGATGAGAGTGAAAGAGGAGAGTGAAACAGTTGGCTTAAAGCTCAACATTGAGAAAACTAAGATCATGGCTTCTAGGTTCATCATTTCATGGCAAATAGATTGGGAAACCATGGAAACAATGGCAGACTATTTTTTTGGTCTCCAAAATCACTGCAGATGGTGACTGCAGCCACGAAATTAAAAGATGCTTACTCCTTGAAAGGAAAGTTATGACCAACCTAGACAATACATTAAAAAGCAGAAGCATTACTTTGCCGACAAAGGTCCATCTAGTCAAGACTATGGCTTTTCCAGTAGTCATGTATGGCCGTGAGAGTTGGACTATAAAGAAAGCTGAGTGCCGAAGAATTGATGCTTTTAAAGTGTGGTGTTGGAGAAGACTCTTGAGAGTCCCTTGGACTGCAAGGAGAACCAACCAGTCCATCCTAAAGGAAATCAGTCCTGAATATTCATTGCAAGGACTGATGTTAAAACTGAAGCTCCAATACTTTGGCCACCTGATGGGAAGATCTGACTCATTTGAAAAGACCCTGATGCTGGGAAGATTGAGGGCAGGAGGAGAATGGGACGACGGAGGATGATATGGTTGGATGGCATCACCGACTTGATGGACATGAATTTGGGTAAACTCTGGGAGTTGATTATGCACATGGAGGCCTGGAGTGCTGCAGTTCATGGGGTTGTAAAGAGTCGGACACAACTGAGTGACTGAACTGAACTGATCTGAAATAACTTAGCACACACACACATCTCATATGGATTCCTTTACTGGAGCTTTTTCTTTAGCTTCCTCATTATCTTCATCATCATCATCATCTTCACAGCGAGTTTGGCTTTTTTTTTTGGTGGAAGTTTGCCACCACTCCCAGGAGCTGATCACTTTCCAGACATACTCAGGAGTTTCACCTTCTCCTCTTCATTTTCTGATTCTGCATCTTCCTTCACACCAACCAAATAATGTCTACTAATATGCACGGGCCCTAAACCATCTCTTAACTCTAAGCCACAAGTGGTATTGTTTCAAAGCTCCCAAAGGAAACCTTTGGCTCTATAGATATTTTCAAAGTTGCCAACTTTGCTTGCAGAATTCACTGCCACTGTTTTAATAATGTGCAATTTATCTTTTGTTTGCAAAGTAATGTCTCTGCTTTTCAATATGCTATCTAGATTTGTCATAACCTTCCTTTCAAGGAGTGTCTTTTAATTTCGTGGTTGCAGTCACCATCTGCAGTGATTTTCGAGACCAGAAAAATAAAGTTTGACACTGTTTCTACTGTTTCCCCATCTATTTCCCATGAAGTGATGGGACCAGATGCCATGATCTTAGTTTTCTGAATTTTGAGCTTTAAGCCAACTGTTTCACTCTCCTCTTTCACTCTCATCAAGAGGCTCTTTAGTTTCTCTTCACTTTCTGCCATAAGGGTGGTGTTATCTGCACATCTGAGGTTATTGATATTTCTCCCAGCAATCTTGATTCTAGCTTGTGCTTCCTCCAGCCCAGCGTTTCTCATGATGTACTCTGCATACAAGTTAAATAAGCAGGGTGACAATATACAGCCTTGATGTACTCCTTTCCCGATTTGGAACCAGTCTGTTGTTCCATGTCCAGTTCTAACTGTTGCTTCCTGACCTGCATACAGGTTTCTCAAGAGGCAGGTCAGATGGTCTGGTATTCCCATCTCTTTCAGAATTTCCCACAGTTTGTTGTGATCCACACAGTCAAAGGCTTTAGCATAGTCAATAAAGCAGAAATAGATGTTTTTCTGGAAATCTCTTGCTTTTTCATTGATCCAGCGGATGTTGGCAATTCGATCTCTGACTCCTCTGCCTTTTCTAAAACCAGCTTGAACATCTGGAAGTTCACAGTTCACGTATTGCTGAAGCCTGGCTTGGAGAATTTTGAGTATCATTTTACTACTGTGTGAAATGAGTGCAGTTGTGTGGTAGTTCGAGTATTCTTTGTCATTGTCTTTCTTTGGAATTAGAATGAAAGCTGACCTTTTCCAGTCCTGTGGCCATTGCTGAGTTTTCCAAATTTACTGACACACTGAGTACTGTACTTTTATAGCATCATCTTTTAGGATTTGAAATAGCTCAACTGGAATTCCATCACTTCCACTAGCTTTGTATGTAGTGATGTTTTCTAAGGCCCACTTGACTTCACATTCCACGATATCTGACTCTAGGTGAGTGATCATATCATCATGATTATCTGAGTCTTGAAGATCTTTTTTGTACAGTTTTTCTGTGTATTCTCACCACCTCTTCGTAATGTCTTCTGCTTCTGTTAGGTCCATACCATTTCTGTCCTTTATTGAGCCCATCTTTACATGAAATATTCCCCTAGTATCTCTAGTTTTCTTGAACAGATCTCCAGTCTTTCCCATTCTGTTATTTTCTTCTATTTCTTTTCATTGATCCCTGAGGAAGGCTTTCTTATCTCTCCTCGATATTCTTCGAAACTCTGCATTCAGATGGGAATATCTTTCTTTTTCTCCTTTGCTTTTCAGTTCCCTTCTTTTCACAGCTATTTGTAAGACCTCTTCAGACAGCCATTATGCTTTTTTGCATTTCTTTTCCATAAAAGTGAAAGTGAAAGCGAAAGTGAAGTAGCTCACTCACTCATTCTAGAGGCAAGAATACTGGAGTGGGTTGCCATTTCCTTCTCCAGGGGAACTTCCTAACCCAGGGATCAAACTGGAGTCGTCTTAATCCCTGTCTCCTGTACAATGTCACGAACCTCCGTCCTTAGTCCTTTAGGCACTCTGTCTATCAGATCTAGTCCCTTAAATCTATTTCTCACTTCCACTGTGTAATCATAGAGATTTGATTTAGGTCATACCTGACTGGTCTAGTGGTTTTCCCTACTTTCTTCAATTTAAGTCTGAATTTGCCTTTTAGGCAGTCAAATCTATTACGGTGTGATTTCTGTTATTAGTATCATACTTAGAAAGACTACCTCCCTCCTTAGATAATACAATACTTATTTACATTTCCTTCTAGTCCTTTATCATTTCAGTTTACATTTGCAATGTATTTTGGTAAAAGGTCTTATTTCAGGAAACAACTTCAGAATATTACTTTCTAACTTAAGTGTACATATAGCCCATTAGGATGATTACTAACCAACACTGTTATATTCCTACTGTATATGACTCATTTGAAAGGACCCTGATGCTGGGAAAGATTGAAGGCGGGAGGAGAAGGGGACGACAGAGGATGAGATGATTGGATGGCATCACTGACTCAATGGACATGAGTTTAGGTAAACTCTGGGATTTGGTGATGGACAGGGAGGCCTGGAGTACTGCAGTCCATTGGGTCGCAAAGAGTCAGACATGACTGAGCGGCTGAACTGACTGACTTGTATACAGTATGTCGATATCTGCTAAATACTGTTACCCACACCTGGGCCCAGAACCCTGCTGTGAGCATGACTTTTCCATTGCTTGAAAGTCAGGATAGTCCTTGGATTTCATATATAAGTAAGAGGGTCATCACCATAATGTTACTTGACAAACTCAAATTTTTTTTTGCGTTTCAAACAACTAAAATTAGGATCTGGTGTTTTCCTTGAGATCTGTGAGAATAGTTGATATATTTCAGTCATTGGTCAGAGTGCATGTTTTGTGAGAAAAGCTCCCCTGGCGGATGGTGAAGAGGAGAGAGTAGCCGGCCCTCTGGGGACTTCATGCTTCAGCACCTGTACGAAGACACTCCCAGCTGGGAGGATCTCAGCGCCCCAGACACCTCTCAGCACAAACAGCATCATTCCATGCTGCACATTTCTGAATGCCTCCAGCTGCAAAACAGATTGCTTTCTATGGTTAGAATTAAATTTTGTCTTTTCCTTCTCTTTCTTTTGCAAAGCTTCAAATGCGAGAACAAATGCCAGTTCTTGGATCAGAGGACTCTTCCTACAGTGCAAAAATGCATGCACTATCCCAAATTTGTAAATATGTAAAAGACAGCACATTTTGTTATTTTTGTTTTTGAGGTTCCTAAACTCATGTCTTCTAAAATGCGGGTTGCCAGTAGAATTTTGCAGGTAGGTGACCCAGGAGAGGTAAAATGAGTGGGCAAAGAGAGCCGTGAGGAATTCCACACATTGGGGAAATACTTCCATTAATATTTTGTATTTGTGTTTCAAATTTTGGGAATGACTCATAGGCATTTAGCACACAAAAAGTGATGAAATTAATCTTGCCAGTAATGAGGTTGCTTGGCCTTTCTGTTAGCAGACACTGAGCTCATGGGCTGTAGGATGTTTAATTGGCTGCCTGGTGGTTAGTGGAAGCAATGTGGGTTGAGTTTCACTTTAGCAAGTGTTATGGTATACTCGATGGTATAGTACATCAACCTTGTCATATTGTCTCCAGATGTTATTAAGGTTAGGGAGTAATACACTGAATTGTCTGTTTTCCTTATTTAGGCAAAACAGACATTCAGAACTCACTACTCAGACACAGTAGATTAGGGGTGGATATACTGAGTGAGGGCTTCCCAAGTGGCGCTAGTGCTAAAGAATCCACCTGCAATGCAGGAGACCTGGTCTGACCCCTGGATCAGGAAGATCTCTTGGAGGAGGGCATGGCAACTCACTCCAGTATTCTTGCCTGGAGAATTCCATGGACAGAGGAGCCTGGTAGGTTCCTCTGCCCTTAGGGCTGCAAACAGTTGGACACAACTGAAGTGACTTAGCACATGCTAAGTGAAGTGAGTACTTTGTGTGGTTTAGAAGAATAAATGTTGTAACTATTGTCATGCTCTGGCTATATTTAAAAACAATAAGTGATATTCTTAATACAGTTTGATGTTCTTCAAATGCCTAGCTGGAGCTCAAGGGTTATAAAATCAGACTCTTGAGTAGTAGGTTGTGAAAGTGCTAGAGACTGAACTGTGTTCCCACCAGTAATTCATGGGGCTTCCCAGGCGGTGCTAGTGGTAAAGAACCCACCTACCAATGCAGGAGACAAAAGACAAGGGTTCAGTCCTTGAGTTGGGAAGATCCCCTGGAGGAGAGCATGGCAACCCACTCTAGCATTCTTGCCTGGAGAATCCCCATGGGCAGATGATCCTGGAGGGCTACAGTGCATATGGTCATACAGAGTCAAACATGACTGAAGTGACTTAGCATGCACATCTGCACTGATTCATATGCTTAATACAATGTGATTGTATTCGGAAACACAGCTTTTAACAGGTAAGTGATGTTAAGTGAGGTTGAGTCCTTACCTGATAGAACTGTTTGCATTATAAAAATTGGGAAGCTCTCTCTCTCTCTCTCTCTGTTCCCACATGCACGCACAGAGGTAAGGCCATAGGAGAAGGCAACTGACTGCAACCAAGGTAGAGAACTCTCACCAGACATCAACCCTGTTGGCACCTTGATCTTGGAATTCTAGCTTCCATAACTGTGAGCAAATACATTTCTACTGTTTAAGCCACCCGGTTTATGATATTTTGTTACTGTAGAATAAGCAGACAGAAAGGAGATGGCATGTTAAATATGGCTCCAGAGGGGATCTCCAGAGGCTGAAGGCTGAAAGCAAAGAGTGCTTCGTTGTGAATGACCTTTAACAACCATACTGGGTGAGCTAGCAGGTCTGGGAGAGGACCTGTCAGAAACATGAGACTGGGTTTACCTCCGAGCATTGCCTCATTTGGGTCTCAACTATGAAAAGAGGTGATGAGGTTAGCTTTTCTTTAAGTTCATTTTTAGCATGTTGAATTTTTAGGAGTGTTGTATTTTAATTTTCGGAATATTCCAGTGGACCTCAGATGCTTCAGCATTCTTTCCTGAGTGGATTCTTAGATCCTTTTCAAGTAAAAGATACTAGCCCATGGGAAGACAATGTTTCACCCCTCATCCTCATACTCAAAGTTTATTTTGGGATGGGAAGTGACAAGGTTGGGAAAGATCCTCCCATTTCCACATCTCTGAATTGGAGTCTTCTCAATCAATACAGATGATCAAATAAAGAAATTTGGGAGTATCAACCTCTGTGACTTGCGGCAACAGGATAAACAAAACACAACTCTAGCTGCATTTCTACTATCCCTTTAAAATTTATTTCAGTAGGAATCTCTGATAATTAAAATAGTTACTATCTTTTCTCCAGAATGAGAAATTGAACATTTTGTAAACAGTAGATACCAATAAAAATTTGACAAGCTGCAAATATTCTAACACATCACACACACACACATACATATACAGACACTCATCATGTAGCATTTTTAATTTCCTTGTACATGGGCACTTTAAACAGTATCCATGAGTTACTGGGGCTTTCTTCATAGCTCAATGGGTAAAGAATCTGTCTGAATTGCAGGAGACCTGGGTTTGATCCTTGGATCAGGAAGATGCCTTGGAGAATGAAGTGGCAACCCACTCCAGTATTCTTGCCTGGAGAATCCCATGGACAGAGGAGCCTGATGGGCTACAGTCCATGAAGTAGCAAGAGTAGGACATGACTTAACATCTAAACCACCACCATGAGTTACTGCATTGTTAATGGTGAGGATTTGGGGCTGGTTCCAGGAACACTGGGGGCTGTCTCACACGGGGTGCATGTCACAGCTGCAGATGCCACATCCTCCACTGGGATTGGTGACCTCAAACACAGATTTACACACAAGATGCCCTGACCTCCTGCTCAAAGAAGGTCAGTACGTCTTTCTCTGTCACACTTAGTTTTGTGTGAAAGATCCTGAAAGTTGTATGAGAAGCAGTTAGTGCCTGTGAGTAGAACTAGTAATTTACTTCTGGGGGTAAATTGTTCCCCAGGACACCACTGAATCAGGTCCAGGGAAGACAGTTTCATGAGGGGCTTGAGGAAATGCCATGCGAAAGAGGGGGAAGCCAACAGAGAAAGTCTGGGGTTTCAGGAAAGCTGGCTGGTATTTAGGGTGTGGCCCTTGGGAGAATTACCTTTCTTCATAGGAGTGAAAGAATACATAACTATGGTTTCTAAATACAGTGAAGAGAGTGTAGAGTTTGGGGAATGAGAAGTCCAAATAAATGAATCAATGTGTCTATAAGCTTTGCAATGCATAAATGGGGTTCATATGTATAACCTCATTGATTCTTGGCACATTTCTGCAGGGGTTCAATCTTTACCAGTTGAGTACCTTGTTCTAGTTGCCAAAGTAAAATATGTGATTCAGAGAGGCTAAAATGACCACCTATGTCACCAAGTTCATACAGTGCAGATTGGAGGCTTAAATATGTGGTTTCTGACCCCCCACCCCCCAAATTGGGCTCTTGAAAGGGATAGAGTAAGATGGAGTTCAGCAGCTTTGGGTGAAGGTGGAGAAAAATGTTACACGTTACTCACCTTGCTTTTCTCCATTCCATTCTGATCACCCTTATAGGGTAACTGGAGAAAGATCCTTTTCCAGATTCTAGGCTGAAAAGAGGTCCCTACCTTAGGAACACATATTTATTCTCTCACTCCCACAAAATATAGTCTCTCTCCACTCCTTGCTTCCTTTGGCTGAGTCACATTATTTAGATGTGAAGGTGGGAAGAGACAAATCCTTGTGACCCAATGACTGAGAGAACCACTAAGGAAAGAATAACTTCTCTTTGAGGAAAGATTTGACCTTTTCAAAGTGAGACTCTAGCTCAAGACACTTTCCCTGTTGGTTCATTTCCTTCCATGTGAGGACCTCATATTGATAGGGAGACAATCAAGGAGGCTGCTACAGTCACTCTGATGAAGGACAGTGGTATCTGGAACTAAGAATTAAGATGATGATTGTGGTTGGACATTTAAGCCATGATAACTTGGATATGGACATGAAAGGGGGAATATTGTCAAGAATAGCCCCTAGGTTTCTGGCCTATATGTTCAGGAGGATGTAAATGTTATTTACTTTGAAAACGATAATGGAAAGGGGGTAAGTGAGAGGGGATTTCATGAGTTCAGTCTCTGTCTTTATGTTAGTGGCAGCTGCAAAGAACAGAAAGTTCTACTGGAATGAAAAGTACCAGTTAGGAGCCTGTATGGTTTGCAGAACAGAGAATCTACAGTAACACACTCTAGGACTTGAAAAGTAGCTCAACAGTTCAGGGATAGTGAGGTTCTTTCTTGTCTGCCTACTGTGATGTGTAGCCCTTTACCCCTTTGCTTATCTCCTCATGGTTCAAGATGGCTGCTGTGACCCTGCCCTTGTACCTGCTTTACAAGTAGAAAATTAGCAGAAGGGCCAAGAGGTGGAGGGCTGTATCCTAGCAAAGATTTTCTGTTTTACTTGGGAAGGATTCTCTTCCCCAGGAACTTTTCTGACATCACCTTGTCCTGATCTAAGTTTCATGGCCTCCGTTAGCTAAATGGAGGCTTGGAAATGCAGTAGTTTAGCTTTCTATCTTGTACAGGTAGAGAAAGGCCAAGGAGAGGGAAATGTGAATAGCTTTTAAGACTTGCATATGTGGTAAGGAGTTTGGGGGCTTTGTGTCATCCAAGTAGAGATTTCAAGGAAAGAGGAGATATATTAGCCCAAAGCTATTCTTTGTCTCCTTTCCCCTCCTAAGGGGAAACATGTGATTTGGTGACAATTTTAAAATATGAGAGTTAAGACATGTGCCTTATCTCCTCAAAATAAAAACAAAGCAGAAAAACTCTGCAAGAAATTTGATCAACCAAATGGATGATTCCTTAATATTAACTACTATTATTGGAAATAGTTGGCTAAAAGGACTTTAAAATAAGGACCCAATAATCTATGTGGGTCATATTTGAAAATGGCATCTTGCATCGACCCAGCCAGTCTCTTTGATGGTGCATGAATCTGTAGCATTAGCTTTTAATAACCTGGTCACTGTGGGCCACATTATAAGCTTTAATGCACCAATTATAATGACAGTAATAACCTTCCTACTTCATGGGATGAGTCTTATTTTACCCCATATATTTTCTCCTTGAGAAGAGATGATGAGATAAAAGCTAATGTCATCTCATAGGGGATTGTCACTGAGGAGGCAACAGTCGAGCAGGCCTGAAGGAAGTGAGGGAGGAACCTGCAGGGGAATGAATTAAGGCAGAGGTGGAAGCAGGCCTGAGGACCCAAGCTGGGTTAAACATTTTGTTACCATATAGAGACAGTTCTGGGAGGAGTCTCCCAGGAGAGAAATGGACTATTAACATCAGTAGTCTTCATTTTAAACATTTAAAGTGAACTATAAAAATGATACACAGGAAAAGTATGACATGGGACTTCCCATTTCCACTGCTACTTTGAGCCCTTTTCCTTGTAAGCCATCTTTCCTTATTGGCTTGGTTTCTAGAACTGCATCTGCATTAATCAGGACACATGGGGTGTCAGCAACAGAAATCTTGACTAACTTTCATCTTACATAAATGAAGTCTGGACATAGGAAGTTTTGGGGTTGGTTTAGCAATATAATAACTTTTCTCTCAAGGGGATAAGATGACTACAATAACTCCAAGCATCCCCCAAAGGTGCCCCAAATAGGAAGGAAGGTGAAGGCCAAAAAAGAAGCTCTCCCTCTTTTCAACTCTCTGTTTATTTGCAGGACAAAGATCTTCTCAGCAAAGTCCTGCTTATGCCTCATGGACTGGTACTCAGTCAACTGCCCTTCCCGGAGGATTATCAGCAAATGGTAATAGAACAGTCTCATTGACTTGCATGGAACTTGGTTCATCCTCAGAGGCTGAGGGAGGGATTTAGCTACTCTGAGCTTGTTGTGGCCAAACCAAATTGATTCGTATTGACTATGGAGGGAGGAATAATTGCTGCGGAGTATATAATCAGCAGTGTCTGTCACACCAGCACAACCACGAATCCTCTCAAGTTTGGTCATAGAAGAGATGAGTACTTTCCTTTTTTTTTTTTTGGGAAGGATTCTCTTTTTTCTGTCTAGATGTGGCTCCTCACGAAGCACTTCCTGACAGATCTAGAGGGTGGACTCACCTTGTCCTAATTGGGTTACCTCTGAACCTGACCTGAGGCAAAGATTCAAGTGCAAAGAGCTTCTTTAGGAGTTGCATGGAACATTGACAAGGATGAGGAAAGTGATACAGGGATGGGAAGGCAGTCAATCAAGGATGAATTGGTACACTAGTTACCAACTAGTTACCAAGGTGAGCAATTGGAGCTTAATCTTGGGGAAATTGGGAAATAGAAAAAAAGCATGTGCCTCAGAATGATTCCACTTAGAGGTGAGGAAGCTGAGGTATTTATCCTCCAACTCCCATTGGTCATTGGTGAGGGTTGCTTTGGAGATGTGCTAATTTTTCAGCACTCCTGGCCTGCACACATCGATAGGGCAATCTTCTATGGCTCTGGAAAAAGCTCTCCAGTCCAGAGATGCAGATAACTGGTGGTGGAGGTCATCCAAAGCACAAAAGATATGGTAGGATCTAAGGGACATGAAGGGGAGTCACAGCATTTGCCACAAACCCTGCCTCTAAAGATGAGGAGCCTCTTCCTTAACGTGCGCTCAAGTGCTTTGGTGGAATGATTCTAACTTCTATCTGTAACTTTATCTGTGGCCACCATATATTGTAAGCTCCTCAAAATAAGGATGGAATAGATGTATAATTTTGATCATGCAGCATCCTGCATGACACTGAGTATAACTACTCTCTTATGTGCATTTTGTTGGTGTCATGTTGAGAATAAAGGTGACTTCATATATATTACAACATTTGGGCCAGTAGTTCTTATCATAACTAGTTTATATGTTGATACAACTTTCCCAGTAATACCAGTAAGTCAAGGGATAAAGTCCTTAAGGAGCACAGCTTGTGTAATGTGGGGTAAACCTACACCACACCAAGGAAATGGAGATTGGGTGGATCTATATAATTTGATTATGGTAGTGGATCAGGCAGTAATGTGCCTGCAATGCAGGAGACCTGGGTTTGATCACTGGGTTGGGAAGATCCCCTGTAGAAGGGAATGACTACCCACTCCAGTATTCTTGCCTGGAGAATCCCATGGACAGAGGAATCTGGCAGGCTACAGTCCATGGGGTCACAAAGAGTCAAACATGACTGAGCAATCACACTTTCACTTTCTTTTAGTCAGCCCAGTGAAAAAATTCAGTATTGCAAATTCCAGAACATAATCACATTTTACATCTAGAGATTTCCTTGTGTCTCCTTTGAATCCAAATGAGAAGCACAACAACTTCTAAGGTCTATATGGAACATAAGCTGTTTTATAAAAGTGGACTAATCCATTGGGGATATAAGTAATGTTGAATCCATTGAGGCATCCCCAAAAAACCTTGCTTTTGATGTAATCTAGTCAAATGGATTATTTTTTTTTCCTCCTGCCCCACCCCCACCTTCCGTGGTTTATTTTTGCCAAAATGAGTTTCCATATGTTTCATCTAAATGAGTCACATTCAGAGAAATCATTCAAATTATCTGTGGGCACAGATACTTTTCTTTCATTTGTGGCCTGAAGGTGGGTGGTTATAAGGAGTGGAAACGATGGTGGGCTTTTCTCCAAACCCCAAATCTTTGGCTTGCTGTGATTCTCTGAGCTCTCTGCATCTCGAGCTTTATTCTCTACCAGAGGGAAATAGCCATAGTAAATTGCAAAGATTATTCAATTTCAGTCCACTTTAAGTGCCCTTAAAGGGAGACTGTACTCATGACTTCTCAGGGGAAAGGCGATGCATCTTGCCATGAATAAAGTGCTGGTTGAGAGGTTTTAAATCACATTTTAGCTTGGAAGACTAATACTGGAGGCAGTCGTCTTCCTAAAAAGTAATACCATCTGTGTCACTGACTGTACAGAGCACAGAGAGTTGGGGGTGGGGGCAAGACCAGAGCTAACTTGTTTAAAGAATAATAGAACCATTCCATGACTGTCTTTCAAGGGACATAAACGCCTTATCCAGATTAATAAAGACCATCATTGCATTTTACACTTAGTGTCAGGGATGCAATTACTTTCTGTGTCTCCCTAAGTCACCTTTTGTCAGTCAACTTGAAATATATACACATCTGAATCTAAATGAAGCACTGCATCTGATATATGCTTGAAAGGGAAATTTCTGTTAACTGTATTTATTTAATGCTTTGTTTGATTTTCACCTTTCTCATCAAAGTTCATCTTTATTGAGTGACCATTTGTGGAGCACTCACATCTGAATGGCCTAGACAGGGAATTATTCTTGACTCCCCCTACCCCTTGACGTGGTTTCTGTTTTCAAATGAATGGGTACACTGAATATTTTGTAGATTTTGTTGCTCTTCGGATTCTATAATCTCCATGGTCTCTTGGAAAGGACTCAGCTCAGTTCCACACACCCTTGCTGAGCACAGACTGTGCTTGGTGTTGGGGTAAGAAGCCAGCCAGCCTGTCTGGAATCCTACACTGCTGCCAGCCTCTCATAGAGACCACCCACAGCAGTATCCCCACAGACACTTGGCTCCATCCCAGGAATGACAGGGAAGGAGCAGGTAAGGAAGGAAGGAAAAACAGAAGAAATGAAGGAAAGAGGGAAGGTAAGAAGGAAGGAAGGAATCAGGGCTCTAAAAATTTCATATTGTTCTGAGCAGAAACCATCATGTGTGTGATAAGAATGTAGTCGAGGTGGAGGCAAGCACCTTGTCTTTCCCATTTGCATCTGTGAGCATTACTCTGCTGGACAACATTCCATGTTGTGGACAGCGTGATACACCTTGACTCCTTCAATTTCAGCTCTAAATGTTTTTGAGATCAGTGAATCTAAAAACTTCCATGCAGATGAGGTGGCTCATGTCCAACCCTAGCTGTTTCCTTTCTGCTTCCACAGCCATCTTGGCTTGGGGTTGCAGGGCAGGGGTGTGTGTGTGGGGATCTGTGTCTCTCTGCCTTCCTCCTTGCTCACTCCTCTCATTGGCTGGATAGGATTCCCACAACCACCACGCGGCTAGCCCTGTCAGGCTGACTTATCTCACTGGCTAAGGTTTCCCTGGTGGCTTAGAAGGTAAAGAATCTGCCTGCAATGCAGGAGACCCAGGTTCGATCCCAGGGTCGGGAAGATTCCCCTGGAGAAGGGAGGGCTACCCACTCCACTGTTCTTGCCTGGAGAATCCTATGGACAGAGGAGCCTGGTGGGCTACAGTCCATGGGGTCACAAGAGTCAGACAAGAGTGAGCAAGTAACACTTTTACTTTCAAGGTGTGTGGAAGTTGACTGTGACCTGTGCAAACAACAGAGTTTGGAATTAAGTTGGGATTAATGTGTCTTTTAGATTGCCCTTATAATTTTTTAATGTAGTTTTTAGACCCTGCCTGTTTCTAAAGCATCTTTGAGATGAGTGACAATAAAAGAAAGAAAAGTAATTAGACTCATATAATAAGGAATGAAAACTTATACATGGAATGATAAACCCAGGCTAAAATAGCTACTATTATTATAACACTCACTTTAGTAATGAGTTCTTAGGCAATCAAAAATGTAAAATGAAGTGAGGACTAAACTGTAATCATCTGATGATAAAAAGGATACATACTCATTCACCAGGAGGTGAGTTTTCTCCCTAGATCACTAACTCTTAATTGAAATTTACTACATAGATCCTTGAATAGAGGCAGAGACTAACAAACATTTTTAATGGTGATATCTTCCAAGTTGTAGAAATTTTTTTAATATGTCTGTCCCTCATAGAGTAAAGAAAGTTGATTGGTTCCCATAGGAGAATGGAGGTCTTTTTTAGTTTTTCAGTTTTATTAATACTTCATCCGAGCTGTATCTTACTCATGCCAGAAACGTGGACATGAGCTTTTGGTAGGAAGAATGATGGATGGCCCACACACCTTGAATATGTGTGCCAAGGCAGTTCACATTCCAGGCTCTTAATGAGCTTATGACACGCTTTCCTTGCAAGGGTATCTTGTCATGGTTACATAGCTACTTGGTTACACAGTAAAGCCTTCTTTAAGAATTCTTTTTTGTTTCCCAAAAGAATTCTCCTATATTTTTTCCTTTTAATTTTTTAAATCTGTATTGATATGAAATTGACATGTAGCATTGTGTGAGTTTAAGGTATAGAATTTGATGATTTGATACACTTATATATTGGGCAATGATTACCACAATAAAGTTAGTTGGCACCTCCATCTGGGCTTCCCTGGTGGAATATTTATAAAGAATCCCCTGCCAATATAAGAGTTGCAAGAGAAGTGGGTTTGATTCCTGGCTTGAGAAGAACCCTTAGAGCCAGGGCATGGCAACTCACTCCAGTATTCTTGCCTGGAAAAGTCCATGGACAGAGGAACCTGGCAGGCCACATTCCAAGGGATCAGAAAAGAGTCAGACACAACTGACCACATACACCAAGTCCACAATACCTCCATCACCGCACATAATTCTTGTTTTTTGGTGGTGAGAACATCTACTCTCTTAGAAGCTTTCAAGTATATAAGAAGTATTGTTAACTAGAGTCACCATGCTGAACCTATTTGTTTTGTAACTGGAAGTTTGCACCCTCTGTTATCTTCTCATTTTCCTCCTACCTCCCCCTAGTCCTTGGCAACCACCACTCTACTATCTATTCCTATGAGTTTGGCATCTTTATGTTTCATATATAAATGAAATCATACAGTATTTGTCTTTCTCTGTTGGGCTTTATTTCACTGAGCATAATGCCCACAAGTCCATTCATGTAGTCACAAATGGCAAGATTTCCTTCCTTTTATGGCTGAATGATATTCTTTTGAACATACACACCACAGTTTCTTTATTCCTCTATTGAAGGACACTTAAGTTGTTTCCATATCTTGGCTATTGTGAATAACCCTGCAATGAACATGGGAGTGGGGATGTTTCCTGGAGATAGCAATTTCAATTAGAGATTCTTGAAATTGCCACTCCTGGCTCATTCTCAAGATCCTTGGGGTAATAACTGGTGGCCCTTTAGTGCTTAGGTCTGTTCCTAAAAGTTTTCAGGGAAAACTCGAGGCCTGCCTAACATCTTTTGCATCCTGCTAAGTCCATGGTACTCTGTAACGAGGGTTATAACTTCTGATATCTTCTGATACCGAGTGCTGGTGCTTGAATCACGTAGGAGATGAGAATCAAGCTTTTGGACAGATCCTCAGAATTAGGTATCATTTCATTTCAGCAGTCAGCTCCACAACTAATTTTGGTGATCCTTAGTATTTGACAAAAATGTTCATCATGAATATTTAGAGGATATAACTTTTAAAGTTCTGCGTAGTGCAATGACATCACAAATGAATAATACTGCATGTCCCAACTTCAAAGGCTGACAAATAGTTTGATGAAAGCAGAAAATCGGGTCTGGCTCAGAGCCACTTATGCAGGAGACATAGATCCCAGATGTCAAATGTTAAATATCATTTAAGAACAGTAGGGCACTAAAGCAACAGAACATTTCACTGGGGTAGGTGATACTGTCCCAGTCAGGAGAGAACACAAGAAAGAAATGATATGGGGGATAAAAACACATGAAAAACATTTAGTAACCCTCAGAACATATGGAAATTAATGATATTCAAAGCTTGCCGAATACCAAGATTTTTCAGCTTAAAATAATCTTCCTGCTGATGCTCAGTTCCTGGAGGGCTCCCAAAACGCCACAGAGAAAATTAGATGCAAGCAAAGAAAGCAAATCTTTGAGATTCAGTGAAGGGTTAGAAATAAAGTAGAATTATTTTTGACTAGTTGAAGAGAAAGTGACACAAATACAACACCAGATTGAGAATTGGGTTCACGCCCCAGTTTTCTCCATACCCATTCTAATTGGTCTTGGACAGGATTCTTGTTGCTAGTTTATTTGTAAGGTGGAATTTTATTTTATTAATGTTTTAGATCTTTTATCTTTAAAACCATATAATCTATGCATATGACAAAGACCTGATAGCCTGATAGACTTCTATCTATACTAAATCTGTACTGAAGTAATAAACTTTCACCACTGACCACCCAGTGCTTGGAAATCTGAAGAGATTTCATTGCAGAAGGAAGGGTGGCTCTTCCTTGGAGCTTAACTACCACATCAGGCTGCCCCATGGTGTGGGGAAATGACCAGTGAACAAAATGGAGCGCTAATCTCCTGGAAGCCGTATGTAACCACTTTATTTATTCATTCTCACCTATTGCTGCTTGAAATGGGGATTGAATTGACTAACAGGGTCTGGCAACCCTAAATCCCAGGAGTGAAGTTTCTCCAATGACAGAGTTCTCTAGCTTTTAAAAAAAAAAAAAGAAGAAGAAAACAAGGCACTCCCCAGGGCTGGTGAATGCACTCAACGGTGACATATCTGAATCTCTCACACTCATTGACTATAACTGAATTGGAGCTTCAAAATCCTTGAACTCTGTCTTCCATTTAACCCTAGGACCTTAGTAGCAAACAAGATGCCTTCTAGAGAGTGGACCAAACCAGAAAGCTTTTAACTGACTCTGGATTCAAGAACGACAGACTTTCAAAGAGCTTTGAGCCCTGTGAAAATTGTGGAAGCATTGGGAGGTCACCAGCAGATTTCTGAATTATTAACACATGTTTAACAATTAAAGAACAACATAGTGACAGGCTATCGAGGCAATTAATTATTTAGTTGTACAAAGTAAAGAGTGGAAAAAAGAGATTAAGTATAGTGAAGACTGATATGTCCGAAATGCTTGTCATAAAACTTTACTTATTTGAAATCAAATCACATCTGATTCCAACCCTGCCCCCCCCAGCCCCGCATTCCACAGGGCTGGTGCAAGTTTAATCTCAGGTGAGATTATTAACATACTTTCCCCATCTATTTCCAGGGTCATGTATGAGTCCTTATTGAGAAAGGGCAGGTCTTATATGGAGCTGAGGATCAGAGTCCAAGACTACATAGTGGGTCTGACTTCCCGGAGCTCTGAAGTTCTGAGCGATGCTGGGGGAAAGGAAAAATCTTGCTTAAGGCTTGAATTTAGGTGTACCCCCCACCTCCCACCTTCACTGCCTCTGAAAGGAAGTAAGGGAGCCAGCTGTGAATGGGAACCCAGCAGCCCTCCAGTCAACTTAGGGCCATCTCAGTTCTTCTCCACTGTACTTTTTCCCTGCAGAAGCTTAAAGTTCTCTCCCAGTTTCTTTTGGAATGAATACCTGCTACCATCCCCTCTGAACTGCCTACCCCAATCTCTTCAAAAACTCAGACTTTCATAAGAGAATGAAAGAGACATTGTCTTCCAGAAGCTTTGCCAGTTTGTTTTGCCTGGCAAAACAACTTTCTCTAGATTCAGGAAGCACAAAAGCCCAGCTACCTGCATGGAATCTCAGGCGGAGATGAGTGTAAGGGAAAAGACCCAGTAAGGACAAGCCCAAATTAGCACATCAACAAGTGATCCCATACCCTCCTACTCTCCCCCCATCCTCTGCCCCAAGAAATATTGGGGTTCCTTTAACTCAGATGTCCAGGGCTCTTTCCTAAGCAACTCTTCCACACCAAGCTGGGGGTGTGATACTTACCCAGACTTCTCAAGGGCTGAGTGTGTGAACCCAGGTTCAAGGCAGCATTTTTGCCTCTTGACGTGAAGAGGCAGCTCTGAGTAACAAGAGCATATGTGTGGATAGGGTATCTGGATGACTAGTGATTCCTAAGTAGGAGAGCAAAGGAAGAAGGAAGACTGCAGTTTCAACGGCTCCTTGGCGAGGAGGATCATTCATCAAAGAGTTTAGGCCTAGCATTCAGGATGAACTGATGTGAGATGTTGCAGCGCCACTGTGGCCATCTGGGAAGGAACCGAGGGCTCCCTGGCTGCTGTGGAACTGAGAGGTTATGACAATTAAGTACATGGAAAACCATCTAACCGAATCCCCAAGAATGACCTCCTCTCTTCTCATCCCTCTAGTAAAATTTCCTCTGACTTCAAGGTTTTTTTCCCTTTATTTTGATACCATAGTAAAATAGAAATTAAATAATTCTTACATTTCTTTATTTAAGGCTTGTCTTCCTTGTAGCCTCCATGAGGACAAGGGCCAATATTTGACTTGATCTTCCTTGGATTTCCAGCACCTAGCACAGAGCTTAGGGCACAAGAGGTGCTCAATAAATATTTTGGTTGGGTGAATGAATAATCCAGGTAAGGAACATTTTTATTCTAAAGATGGCCCTAGTCACTTAGCCCAGAGAGCAATATCTCTTCCTTTGCATGTCCAGAGCACTAATTACTTGTGTGATCAATTTGTCAGAGAACGTAAAATGCCTTGCATCTTACACTTGCCCAGCACAAGTGCCTGCAAGCCCCCATTGGCAGTTTGTAAGGTCACAGAGGAAAGGATCGACGACTCGCAAGGTTCTGATTCTCTATGGCAGTAGCACTGAGCTCTGAGCCTAGTGGAAACCTGATATACAGTGTTTACAGATGATTGTTCTGTTTAGAAATAAATGTTTGGCATTCAGCCTTTTCTTGCAAATGGGGTAATGCAAATCGTTTTGCTGCAAATCCTTCTGCTACAGAACAATATATGCATTTGTAGAAAAAAAAAAGCACTTTGTGTATTAAACATAAGAAGAGAATTCATGGAGAAATCAGGATTGGGAGCAGGCAGTTCAAAACCTGTACAAGTCTGTAACCACACGCCTTATGAAAACAAGAATTGCTGCCTTAGCTGGAAAAGGCCTCATGGATACTAAAAAGCAGAAAACCAACAAGGTGCAGATGCCTGGCCTGTGGGCGCTGAGAGAATTCATTTGGAAGTGAGCCCCTGAACGCACCTGCCACCAGCAGGGGACGCTGTGAGCCTGGGGGTGGTGGGAGGGGAGCCCTCGCTGCAGGCACGCATCTTAAGGTTTCTTTTTTTTTTTTTTCTCAGAAAGATTTTTTTTTTTAATTTTTTAATTGTTTTTGCCATACATTGTCATGATATCACCATGGGTT